>JAMKFB010000295.1:1646730-1669230 GCA_036247105.1 Cirrhinus mrigala
TGGCAAATGAGCTTGTGTTGGGCGGCTTGTGGGGAAAGAGCTGTCATATAAACGTAAGAGGCGTGGGGTGTGCAAGATCCCTCAGTCGGTAGAGCGTCAACCTTTCAACTCCCCGTTTGGGCGAAGGGCAGCCGTCTTGTTGCTGGCCTCAGCTTACTGTCGTGCAGGTCCTTCGTCCCGTGGGGAAGGAGCTGTTATATAAGCATCAGTAGAGCATCAGACTTTTAATCTGTGGGTCCAGGGTTCAAGTCCCTGTTCGGGCGAAGGGCGGTCATGTTGTTTGCGGTTTCAGTTTACTGTGGTGCTGGTCCTTCGCCCTTGTGGGGAAAGAGCTGTCATAAGAGGCTTGGGTTGCGGCTTACTGTCGTGCCGTTTCCTTCATCCCGTGGCAAACGAGCTTGTGTCGGGCGGCTTGTGGGGAAAGAGCTGTCATATAAACGTAAGAGGCGTGGGGTGTGCAAGATCCCTCAGTCGGTAGAGCGTCAACCTTTCAACTCCCCGTTTGGGCGAAGGGCAGCCGTCTTGTTGCTGGCCTCAGCTTACTGTCTGGCAGGTCCAGCTCTGCCGTGTGGCGGCGTATGCTTAAAGATGTGACAGAGTTCACATACAGTCTTTGTTATGTTTCCCCTTCAAGAATGTTTCGTCGCCTGTGGTGCGGCGTTTTCCCCTTTAAAGAGTTTTACCTTTGGCGAGTTCAGTAAAGCCATAGCCAGTTTGTGGGGGGGGTTTTGTCACCCAACTTTGAGGTCGCCTGTGCTCTTTGAGGTCGCCTGTGCTCTTTTAAACGCACGAACAGCTGCGAAAGAGCTGTCATGTAAAACGTAAGAGGCTTGGGCTGCAGCTTGCTGTCGTGCCGTTTCCTTCATCCGGTGGCAAATGAGCTTGTGTTGGGCGGCTTGTGGGGAAAGAGCTGTCATATAAACGTAAGAGGCGTGGGGTGTGCAAGATCCCTCAGTCGGTAGAGCGTCAACCTTTCAACTCCCCGTTTGGGCGAAGGGCAGCCGTCTTGTTGCTGGCCTCAGCTTACTGTCGTGCAGGTCCTTCGTCCCGTGGGGAAAGAGCTGTTATATAAGCATCAGTAGAGCATCAGACTTTTAATCTGTGGGTCCAGGGTTCAAGTCCCTGTTCGGGCGAAGGGCGGTCATGTTGTTTGCGGTTTCAGTTTACTGTGGTGCTGGTCCTTCGCCCTTGTGGGGAAAGAGCTGTCATAAGAGGCTTGGGTTGCGGCTTACTGTCGTGCCGTTTCCTTCATCCCGTGGCAAACGAGCTTGTGTTGGGCGGCTTGTGGGGAAAGAGCTGTCATATAAACGTAAGAGGCGTGGGGTGTGCAAGATCCCTCAGTCGGTAGAGCGTCAACCTTTCAACTCCCCGTTTGGGCGAAGGGCAGCCGTCTTGTTGCTGGCCTCAGCTTACTGTCTGGCAGGTCCAGCTCTGCCGTGTGGCGGCATATGCTTAAAGATGTGACAGAGTTCACATACAGTCTTTGTTATGTTTCCCCTTCAAGAATGTTTCGTCGCCTGTGGTGCGGCGTTTTCCCCTTTAAAGAGTTTTACCTTTGGCGAGTTCAGTAAAGCCATAGCCAGTTTGTGGGGGGGGTTTTGTCACCCAACTTTGAGGTCGCCTGTGCTCTTTGAGGTCGCCTGTGCTCTTTTAAACGCACGAACAGCTGCAGCCGCGCGTCTTCGTGCGAGACGTGGCGGCCGGGTTTCTCCTCGTTGGGCCCGCTGTTTTGTCTGCTGCAGGGCCGGCTTGCACTCTCGGCTGCGTGATTGAGCTGGCTGGGATGCAAGTGGGTCAGGTGGCAGTGTTGCACGGCGACGGAGCGGAGGTCGGCCGAGCCCCGGTAGTCGTGGCCGAGTGGTTAAGGCGATGGACTAGAAATCCATTGGGGTCTCCCCGCGCAGGTTCGAATCCTGCCGACTACGTTGTTTGCCGACGCCCCTGAGCGCCGAGGAGATGCGCCGTTTTCTTGTGCGTCCGTCGCACGGATTTGCGCAGCCCCTCTCCAACCCAAAAACACGCCGCTTGCCCTTTTTGCAATCGGACGGTTGTCGCCATCAAGCGTAAGCCAGTGGCGCGCCGTGATCGTATAGTGGTTAGTACTCTGCGTTGTGGCCGCAGCAACCCCGGTTCGAATCCGGGTCACGGCAGCCCGTCACCGCCGCGCGGCGGGTAAGTCTGGCTCCTTTTTGCCACCTCATACTTCAGCTGGATTTTGCGTCCCAAGCTCTTTGATATCCTGTGCTGCCCGCCTCCAGCCAGGAGAGCAGGCGGGCCGCGGGCCAGCGTAGTCGTGGCCGAGAGGTTAAGGCGATGGACTCGAAATCCGTTGGGGTCTCCCCGCGCAGGTTCGAACCCTGCCGACTACGGACGGGCTTTCACCCCTTTGGCTTTAGCTTTCTGCGACGATAATTGTGGCTTCCAAGGCCTTTGGCCTTCGCTCTCATTGCCATGTTTACTTGCGGCTTCCGTCCCGTGCAGATTACTTTTTTCTGGGTGGTTTGTGGGGACAGAGTTCCTACGTAAGAGCCCGGATTAAAAGCATCAGACTTTTAATCTGAGGGTCCAGGGTTCAAGTCCCTGTTCGGGCGAAGGGCTGTTGTGTTGTTTGCAGCCTCAGCTTACTGTGGTGCTGGGCGGCTTGTGGGGAAAGAGCTGTCATGTAAAACGTAAGAGGCTTGGGTTGCGGCTTACTGTCGTGCCGTTTCCTTCATCCCGTGGCAAACGAGCTTGTGTTGGGCGGCTTGTGGGGAAAGAGCTGTCATATAAACGTAAGAGGCGTGGGGTGTGCAAGATCCCTCAGTCGGTAGAGCATCAACCTTTCAACTCCCCGTTTGGGCGAAGGGCAGCCGTCTTGTTACTGTCTGGCAGGTCCAGCTCTGCCGTGTGGCGGCGTATGCTTAAAGATGTGACAGAGTTCACATACAGTCTTTGTTATGTTTCCCCTTCAAGAATGTTTCGTCGCCTGTGGTGCGGCGTTTTCCCCTTTAAAGAGTTTTACCTTTGGCGAGTTCAGTAAAGCCATAGCCAGTTTGTGGGGGGGTTTTGTCACCCAACTTTGAGGTCGCCTGTGCTCTTTTAAACGCACGAACAGCTGCAGCCGCGCGTCTTCTTGTTGGCGGCCTCAGCTTACTATCGTGCAGGTCCTTCATCCGTGGGGAAAGAGCTGTTATATAAAACGTAAGAGGCGTGGGTTTGCGCAGGAGCCCGGATAGCTCAGTCGGTAGAGCATCAGACTTTTAATCTGAGGGTCCAGGGTTCAAGTCCCTGTTCGGGCGAAGGGCGGTCATGTTGTTTGCGGTTTCAGTTTGCTGTGTTGCTGGTCCTTCGCCCTTGTGGGGAAAGAGCTGTCATAAGAGGCTTGGGTTGCGGCTTACTGTCGTGCCGTTTCCTTCATCCCGTGGCAAACGAGCTTGTGTTGGGCGGCTTGTGGGGAAAGAGCTGTCATATAAACGTAAGAGGCGTGGGGTGTGCAAGATCCCTCAGTCGGTAGAGCATCAACCTTTCAACTCCCCGTTTGGGCGAAGGGCAGCCGTCTTGTTGCTGGCCTCAGCTTACTGTCTGGCAGGTCCAGCTCTGCCGTGTGGCGGCGTATGCTTAAAGATGTGACAGAGTTCACATACAGTCTTTGTTATGTTTCCCCTTCAAGAATGTTTCGTCGCCTGTGGTGCGGCGTTTTCCCCTTTAAAGAGTTTTACCTTTGGCGAGTTCAGTAAAGCCATAGCCAGTTTGTGGGGGGGGTTTTGTCACCCAACTTTGAGGTCGCCTGTGCTCTTTGAGGTCGCCTGTGCTCTTTTAAACGCACGAACAGCTGCGAAAGAGCTGTCATGTAAAACGTAAGAGGCTTGGGCTGCAGCTTGCTGTCGTGCCGTTTCCTTCATCCGGTGGCAAATGAGCTTGTGTTGGGCGGCTTGTGGGGAAAGAGCTGTCATATAAACGTAAGAGGCGTGGGGTGTGCAAGATCCCTCAGTCGGTAGAGCATCAACCTTTCAACTCCCCGTTTGGGCGAAGGGCAGCCGTCTTGTTGCTGGCCTCAGCTTACTGTCTGGCAGGTCCAGCTCTGCCGTGTGGCGGCGTATGCTTAAAGATGTGACAGAGTTCACATACAGTCTTTGTTATGTTTCCCCTTCAAGAATGTTTCGTCGCCTGTGGTGCGGCGTTTTCCCCTTTAAAGAGTTTTACCTTTGGCGAGTTCAGTAAAGCCATAGCCAGTTTGTGGGGGGGTTTTGTCACCCAACTTTGAGGTCGCCTGTGCTCTTTTAAACGCACGAACAGCTGCAGCCGCGCGTCTTCTTGTTGGCGGCCTCAGCTTACTGTCGTGCAGGTCCTTCATCCCGTGGGGAAAGAGCTGTTATATAAAACGTAAGAGGCGTGGGGTTTGCGCAGGAGCCCGGATAGCTCAGTCGGTAGAGCATCAGACTTTTAATCTGAGGGTCCAGGGTTCAAGTCCCTGTTCGGGCGAAGGGCGGTCATGTTGTTTGCGGTTTCAGTTTGCTGTGTTGCTGGTCCTTCGCCCTTGTGGGGAAAGAGCTGTCATAAGAGGCTTGGGTTGCGGCTTACTGTCGTGCCGTTTCCTTCATCCCGTGGCAAACGAGCTTGGTGCGGCGTTTTCACCTTTAAAGAGTTTTACCTTTGGCGAGTTCAGTAAAGCCATAGCCAGTTTGTGGGGGGGTTTTGTCACCCAACTTTGAGGTCGCCTGTGCTCTTTGAGGTCGCCTGTGCTCTTTTAAACGCACGAACAGCTGCGAAAGAGCTGTCATGTAAAACGTAAGAGGCTTGGGCTGCAGCTTGCTGTCGTGCCGTTTCCTCCATCCGGTGGCAAATGAGCTTGTGTTGGGCGGCTTGTGGGGAAAGAGCTGTCATATAAACGTAAGAGGCGTGGGGTGTGCAAGATCCCTCAGTCGGTAGAGCATCAACCTTTCAACTCCCCGTTTGGGCGAAGGGCAGCCGTCTTGTTACTGTCTGGCAGGTCCAGCTCTGCCGTGTGGCGGCGTATGCTTAAAGATGTGACAGAGTTCACATACAGTCTTTGTTATGTTTCCCCTTCAAGAATGTTTCGTCGCCTGTGGTGCGGCGTTTTCCCCTTTAAAGAGTTTTACCTTTGGCGAGTTCAGTAAAGCCATAGCCAGTTTGTGGGGGGGTTTTGTCACCCAACTTTGAGGTCGCCTGTGCTCTTTTAAACGCACGAACAGCTGCAGCCGCGCGTCTTCTTGTTGGCGGCCTCAGCTTACTATCGTGCAGGTCCTTCATCCCGTGGGGAAAGAGCTGTTATATAAAACGTAAGAGGCGTGGGTTTGCGCAGGAGCCCGGATAGCTCAGTCGGTAGAGCATCAGACTTTTAATCTGAGGGTCCAGGGTTCAAGTCCCTGTTCGGGCGAAGGGCGGTCATGTTGTTTGCGGTTTCAGTTTGCTGTGTTGCTGGTCCTTCGCCCTTGTGGGGAAAGAGCTGTCATAAGAGGCTTGGGTTGCGGCTTACTGTCGTGCCGTTTCCTTCATCCCGTGGCAAACGAGCTTGTGTTGGGCGGCTTGTGGGGAAAGAGCTGTCATATAAACGTAAGAGGCGTGGGGTGTGCAAGATCCCTCAGTCGGTAGAGCATCAAACTTTTAATCTGAGGGTCCGGGTTCAACTCCCCTTTTGGGCGAAGGGCAGCCGTCTTGTTGCTGGCCTCAGCTTACTGTCTGGCAGGTCCAGCTCTGCCGTGTGGCGGCGTATGCTTAAAGATGTGACAGAGTTCACATACAGTCTTTGTTATGTTTCCCCTTCAAGAATGTTTCGTCGCCTGTGGTGCGGCGTTTTCCCCTTTAAAGAGTTTTACCTTTGGCGAGTTCAGTAAAGCCATAGCCAGTTTGTGGGGGGGTTTTGTCACCCAAC
Source organism: Cirrhinus mrigala (assembly GCA_036247105.1). Classification (NCBI taxonomy): domain Eukaryota; kingdom Metazoa; phylum Chordata; class Actinopteri; order Cypriniformes; family Cyprinidae; genus Cirrhinus; species Cirrhinus mrigala. Next base: position 1,652,603 of record JAMKFB010000295.1, read on the forward strand.
TTTGAGGTCGCCTGTGCTCTTTGAGGTCGCCTGTGCTCTTTTAAACGCACGAACAGCTGCGAAAGAGCTGTCATGTAAAACGTAAGAGGCTTGGGCTGCAGCTTGCTGTCGTGCCGTTTCCTTCATCCGGTGGCAAATGAGCTTGTGTTGGGCGGCTTGTGGGGAAAGAGCTGTCATATAAACGTAAGAGGCGTGGGGTGTGCAAGATCCCTCAGTCGGTAGAGCATCAACCTTTCAACTCCCCGTTTGGGCGAAGGGCAGCCGTCTTGTTGCTGGCCTCAGCTTACTGTCTGGCAGGTCCAGCTCTGCCGTGTGGCGGCGTATGCTTAAAGATGTGACAGAGTTCACATACAGTCTTTGTTATGTTTCCCCTTCAAGAATGTTTCGTCGCCTGTGGTGCGGCGTTTTCCCCTTTAAAGAGTTTTACCTTTGGCGAGTTCAGTAAAGCCATAGCCAGTTTGTGGGGGGGTTTTGTCACCCAACTTTGAGGTCGCCTGTGCTCTTTTAAACGCACGAACAGCTGCAGCCGCGCGTCTTCTTGTTGGCGGCCTCAGCTTACTGTCGTGCAGGTCCTTCATCCCGTGGGGAAAGAGCTGTTATATAAAACGTAAGAGGCGTGGGTTTGCGCAGGAGCCCGATAGCTCAGTCGGTAGAGCATCAGACTTTTAATCTGAGGGTCCAGGGTTCAAGTCCCTGTTCGGGCGAAGGGCGGTCATGTTGTTTGCGGTTTCAGTTTGCTGTGTTGCTGGTCCTTCGCCCTTGTGGGGAAAGAGCTGTCATAAGAGGCTTGGGTTGCGGCTTACTGTCGTGCCGTTTCCTTCATCCCGTGGCAAACGAGCTTGGTGCGGCGTTTTCACCTTTAAAGAGTTTTACCTTTGGCGAGTTCAGTAAAGCCATAGCCAGTTTGTGGGGGGGTTTTGTCACCCAACTTTGAGGTCGCCTGTGCTCTTTGAGGTCGCCTGTGCTCTTTTAAACGCACGAACAGCTGCGAAAGAGCTGTCATGTAAAACGTAAGAGGCTTGGGCTGCAGCTTGCTGTCGTGCCGTTTCCTCCATCCGGTGGCAAATGAGCTTGTGTTGGGCGGCTTGTGGGGAAAGAGCTGTCATATAAACGTAAGAGGCGTGGGGTGTGCAAGATCCCTCAGTCGGTAGAGCATCAACCTTTCAACTCCCCGTTTGGGCGAAGGGCAGCCGTCTTGTTGCTGGCCTCAGCTTACTGTCTGGCAGGTCCAGCTCTGCCGTGTGGCGGCGTATGCTTAAAGATGTGACAGAGTTCACATACAGTCTTTGTTATGTTTCCCCTTCAAGAATGTTTCGTCGCCTGTGGTGCGGCGTTTTCCCCTTTAAAGAGTTTTACCTTTGGCGAGTTCAGTAAAGCCATAGCCAGTTTGTGGGGGGGTTTTGTCACCCAACTTTGAGGTCGCCTGTGCTCTTTTAAACGCACGAACAGCTGCAGCCGCGCGTCTTCTTGTTGGCGGCCTCAGCTTACTGTCGTGCAGGTCCTTCATCCCGTGGGGAAAGAGCTGTTATATAAAACGTAAGAGGCGTGGGTTTGCGCAGGAGCCCGGATAGCTCAGTCGGTAGAGCATCAGACTTTTAATCTGAGGGTCCAGGGTTCAAGTCCCTGTTCGGGCGAAGGGCGGTCATGTTGTTTGCGGTTTCAGTTTGCTGTGTTGCTGGTCCTTCGCCCTTGTGGGGAAAGAGCTGTCATAAGAGACTTGGGTTGCGGCTTACTGTCGTGCCGTTTCCTTCATCCCGTGGCAAACGAGCTTGGTGCGGCGTTTTCACCTTTAAAGAGTTTTACCTTTGGCGAGTTCAGTAAAGCCATAGCCAGTTTGTGGGGGGGTTTTGTCACCCAACTTTGAGGTCGCCTGTGCTCTTTGAGGTCGCCTGTGCTCTTTTAAACGCACGAACAGCTGCGAAAGAGCTGTCATGTAAAACGTAAGAGGCTTGGGCTGCAGCTTGCTGTCGTGCCGTTTCCTCCATCCGGTGGCAAATGAGCTTGTGTTGGGCGGCTTGTGGGGAAAGAGCTGTCATATAAACGTAAGAGGCGTGGGGTATGCAAGATCCCTCAGTCGGTAGAGCGTCAACCTTTCAACTCCCCGTTTGGGCGAAGGGCAGCCGTCTTGTTGCTGGCCTCAGCTTACTGTCGTGCAGGTCCTTCGTCCCGTGGGGAAAGAGCTGTTATATAAGCATCAGTAGAGCATCAGACTTTTAATCTGTGGGTCCAGGGTTCAAGTCCCTGTTCGGGCGAAGGGCGGTCATGTTGTTTGCGGTTTCAGTTTACTGTGGTGCTGGTCCTTCGCCCTTGTGGGGAAAGAGCTGTCATAAGAGGCTTTGGTTGCGGCTTACTGTCGTGCCGTTTCCTTCATCCCGTGGCAAACGAGCTTGTGTTGGGCGGCTTGTGGGGAAAGAGCTGTCATATAAACGTAAGAGGCGTGGGGTGTGCAAGATCCCTCAGTCGGTAGAGCATCAAACTTTTAATCTGAGGGTCCGGGTTCAACTCCCCTTTTGGGCGAAGGGCAGCCGTCTTGTTGCTGGCCTCAGCTTACTGTCTGGCAGGTCCAGCTCTGCCGTGTGGCGGCGTATGCTTAAAGATGTGACAGAGTTCACATACAGTCTTTGTTATGTTTCCCCTTCAAGAATGTTTCGTCGCCTGTGGTGCGGCGTTTTCCCCTTTAAAGAGTTTTACCTTTGGCGAGTTCAGTAAAGCCATAGCCAGTTTGTGGGGGGGGGTTTGTCACCCAACTTTGAGGTCGCCTGTGCTCTTTGAGGTCGCCTGTGCTCTTTTAAACGCACGAACAGCTGCGTTTAAAAGTTCTTCGTGCGAGACGTGGCGGCCGGGTTTCTCCTCGTTGGGCCCGCTGTTTTGTCTGCTGCAGGGCCGGCTTGCACTCTCGGCTGCGTGATTGAGCTGGCTGGGATGCAAGTGGGTCAGGTGGCAGTGTTGCACGGCGACGGAGCGGAGGTCGGCCGAGCCCCGGTAGTCGTGGCCGAGTGGTTAAGGCGATCGACTAGAAATCCATTGGGGTCTCCCCGCGCAGGTTTGAATCCTGCCGACTACGTTGTTTGCCGACGCCCCTGAGCGCCGAGGAGATGCGCCGTTTTCTTGTGCGTCCGTCGCACGGATTTGCGCAGCCCCTCTCCAACCCAAAAACACGCCGCTTGCCCTTTTTGCAATCGGACGGTTGTCGCCATCAAGCGTGAGCCAGTGGCGCGCCGTGATCGTATAGTGGTTAGTACTCTGCGTTGTGGCCGCAGCAACCCCGGTTCGAATCCGGGTCACGGCAGCCCGTCACCGCCGCGCGGCGGGTAAGTCTGGCTCCTTTTTGCCACCTCATACTTCAGCTGGATTTTGCGTCCCAAGCTCTTTGATATCCTGTGCTGCCCGCCTCCAGCCAGGAGAGCAGGCGGGCCGCGGGTCAGCGTAGTCGTGGCCGAGAGGTTAAGGCGATGGACTCGAAATCCGTTGGGGTCTCCCCGCGCAGGTTCGAACCCTGCCGACTACGGACGGGCTTTCACCCCTTTGGCTTTAGCTTTCTGCGACGATAATTGTGGCTTCCAAGGCCTTTGGCCTTCGCTCTCATTGCCATGTTTACTTGCGGCTTCCGTCCCGTGCAAATGACCTTTTTCTGGGTGGTTTGTGGGGACAGAGTTCCTACGTAAGAGCCCGGATAGCGGTGCCTGAGGAACGAGAGGCTGTCTAATTTCAACAAATCACGTCGCTGCATTTCCATCTTTTCCATTTTATGATCGCTCAATCAGATTTCTGCATTTCCATTTTCTCCATTTTATGACAGCCAATCACCGTGGCCCTTTTCCAACAAATCACGTCGCTGCATTTCCATCTTTTCTATTTTATGATCGCTCAATCAGATTTCTGCATTTCCATTTTCTCCATTTTATGACAGCCAATCACCGTGGCCCTTTTCCAAAAATGTTCAATCTTTGCCGGAGCATGCGCAGTAAGTCCACCTCCCATCGCTCACAGCGAATTACTTTATAATATTTTTGTGAGTTATTTTGGGAAAAAAGCTGCTTTTAAGTCCGTCTTTAAATTTAGCGAGTTCGGAATTTAATCCACCGAGGTAAGATTCCTCAATTTAATGAATTAGCTAGCTAAAACACTAACGTTATAGGAGTTAACATTTTTATTTCAATAAACTTTTACATTGTTTTAGGTAATAAGTCGACTGTGTCGTTTTATTTAGTTCGCTAGCAATGAATGAATGAATAGAGCTAGCTGACACGTATTTTCGACAGAGAGAAACAAAAGGCTTACATTGTTATAATTAGTATAACGCTGGTATAACGTTGGAGCAATACCTGATATTGTTTTCACTTTTATCACCCAAAATGAATGAGTTTTTTTTTTTGTTGTTGTATTCAGGTGTTGCACCTGTTAAAACAGTTGACTTTGTGTTTAACAACTAATAATAAACTTAATATGATTGTGCTTATATATATATATATATATATATATATATATATATATATATATATATATATATGCTACTACTATGTATTAATATATTTTAGACTGAGTTGAAATGTACTAGAATTTGCTGATTTACAAATGCTATCTATATACAGGATTTTTATAGTAGTGAGTTAAAACTACTTATATTTGATATGGTTATATCATGTATTGAACAGTTAAAAATTTAAACTGAATAAATACAATTTTATTTACTCTAGTAATGGAAGATGGCTTCAAAACACAAAAAGCACAGGGCTATGGGTGAGGAGGAGTGGATGTCACGCCTGCGAAAATTTGCTGCTGTAGGGGTCTGGCCTTCTGAGGCAGGAAACAGGCCGGCACCCCGCCAGAAAAAGTGGCATGACCTGTATCATAAGGTAAGTTCAGATAAAATGATATGTATACAATCTTAAAACAAAAAGCTATGTCATATTGAAAGGAGTCACATTCTTATGATTCACTGTCAAACAATTGACTGATTGAAGATTGACAAATGCCCAGTGCAGTTGAGGGGACAAATGTCTTTGTTTGGAGGGACACAGACATGTAGTTGTGGATTCCATACAACAAAGGTATCAAAAATTTAATTAAAAAAACGTTTCCTAAATGATGAAGTGTTGGTGTTATTAAAATGTTATTAAAGTCTCTGTTATTAAATTTTATTTTCTTTTCTCTTAACCTGTAGCTTTCCGGGTCAGTGTCCTCTTCAGTGACACCAAGTCCCTCATCTGCATCACTTGTTGCATCATTTGCCGCAACACTGGACCAGACAGCAACACCAGGACAGACAGCAACACCGGGGCAGTCAGCAACGCCGGGACAGACGGCAACACCGGGGCAGACGGCAACACCGGGCAAGACAGCAACACCTGGACAACTCACACCCCACAAGCCAACTTTGACTATGGCATCAGTAAGTAATGAGGATTTACTGATACATTTTTAGCGTTTTAAAATATATGCATTTTAATTTACAAGGCTCCTCTTAATATGATGTTTTTTTAAACTTTTTTTTTAGTTTACAAAGCCACGGTTCGGTGGGTCTCAGGGTGCTGCTTTAAAGCCAAACTTAAATTTGAGCAGGAAGCATGCAACCAAGGTAATGTAAAGATTTTACAATCATATAATCAATCGTATAATACAGTTGTCTATTATGCACACTTATTCTTATTATGCCTGGGTTTGCTTGTTAGGCTACTGTTATTTTCATTTCATAAAGATATGTTGAAATTATGTTGTCATTAATGTAATTCCTAATAAGGACAGATTAACATTATATATAATGTTGTAAACTGTGGTTATATTCTCTCAGCCCATCAGTTGCACTTTCGATTCTTCTGCCATGTCCAGCACTGTCACAAGTGCCATGACAAGAAGGACACCATCGCCTCCCCGCAGTCCCAGGATGTACATTCAAACTGTCTCACCTCTTTCTCTTCCTCCCTCTCCTGTTTCCACAACCACTTCCTCAATACCATCAGTAGCTGCTAGAGCTGTGAGAAACTCTTCAATTAAGTGATCGTCTTCAAAATGATACTTCAAATAAGCATCCTTTGTGAGTGACTTGCAATCATGTATATATATTTGCCTTTTTTTAATTTATAAAGGAAATGTCAGATGCCGCCTCCTCCTCTGGTACCTCCTCTCCTCCTCCTCCTGTGACCTCCGCATCTCCCACTGCCACCTCTTTTTTTGCCATCTCTGCTGCTCCATCTGTGGTTGGTCGCTCAGCTCACCCTGCTGCTGACATGGAGACTGCTCCTGGTTCAGAGCCTGGCTGGCTGCCTGCAAAGCTGATGGGGACCATACCACCTCAGGATCAGAAGTGGATTTCATCTGCTCTGTGGAAAAACCAGCGGCTGCGCACTGACCTGAAGCTGTGGTATGATCCACCAGAGCCAGCGCTCATTTATCATCAGGCCCCCACTCCAGAGCGTTTTTTTACACACCGGCTTCTCTTGTGGATGCCATATCACCTTTGGAAGGTCAGGCTGTCCTGTCCTGTGTGTGGAAAACAGCTCACAGGTTATGGAGCCCACAAGAGAGCCCGCCACGTTTTGGATGTTGATAGGTACTATCTAATGATCACGGAGACTCTCTGGTGCAGTTCAGCTGGTTGTAAAACAAGTTACATTTCCTCCAGCAAGACCATCTTGGACCAGCTGGATTTGGCACACAGAATGGAGTTCCGACTGATCCTGACACGAAGGTGAGTATACTGAAATTTTCCTCTGAAATTTACCCTGTGTCACAAACGTTTGTCTTTCAAACACACTATACATTTGCTTATTTTAAATGTTTGCCATTTTTGGTCTCTTTTTCACTTTGTTTCCTTATACAGATATGCTTGTGACATGCGGGTGATCCGTTTTCTGAGGGAGAGGACCTTGGGTAATAGCCCCAGCCGCTTGGTCAGGCAGGTGAGGGAAAATCACAGCGAGGAGTGGCTTAAGCGTGTTTGTCGCTACCTTGGCGCATGCTCAGACTTTGTAGCCCAGCCAAGCCTGCTTCCTGTCAAGTTCCCGGACCCTCCTGAGCCAGTGGCTATTCCTTCCCACCGGTGGATGCTGGCTGTTTATGGCCGAGACATCCTAAGCAGGCTGGACCACATCAAAGCCAGTATAACCTCTACCTTTGGCAATATATTAAAAATGGATTCGACAAAAAAGGTAAATATTTTTAACTCTTACCACTGTAAAATCCTACCTCACAAACAAAAGTCTAAAATACAACATTAGCAGATATTAATATTATATTGTATATTAAAAAAACTGTATTATTTCAGTATTTTACAAATAAAAGAAACAGTTTATTTGGGCTTTAGGCACTCACTGTCTTTTCTGTGTGGTCACAGATCACCAAGAAGCTGTCAGGCTTTGCCAAGGGGACCGCCTTGTGGCTTACATCTGTGAGCAATGAGGTGGGCCAAATCCTGATCAGTGTCCTAACCGCTCAGGAGGGTCCTGCTCTTGACACCATGGCTGCTGATCTCATCCGCAGGTACAGCAATGCTGGTGTGGCTCCTCCTCAGCTTCTCTATGTTGACTGTGAATGTTGTCGGGAGGGCACAGGACAGTCAAAACTAAAACAAAGATTTGGTGGTTGGCCAGACCTGGTTGTAAAGCTTGACATATACCACTTCATGCGGCGACTGGCATCTGGGTGTACAAAGGATGCACATCCTCTTTACCCTATTTTCATGTCCAGACTGTCAAGCTGCATTTTTGAGTGGGACAGTGGAGATGTTGCCTTGCTGCGTCAAGCTAAGAGGGAACAGTTGAAACGAGAACGTGTTCCTGGGATCACTGAAAAACTGGTGGACCAGCAGATCACCAAGGAGGAACTGGCGTTGCACTGCAGAAGGCGGACAAGAGGGGAGCATCAGACGATCATAATGATTGAACAGCTTCTTAATGAGCTCATGGGTGTAAAGGGCAGAGACTATCTTGGTGTCCCTCTCTTGGACCAGGAGAGAATGCAGCACATCTGGCAAATCCAGAAGAAGCATGTGAAGTGCATTCAGGATGAACCAGGTGTCCTCCTGTACACTGTAACTGGCACCACTACCAAGGAGGGCATTGTCTTGCCAAACTACAGATGTGCAAGAGGATCCACATCACTTGAATCGTTCCACTTGCATCTGAACAGGTTCATTCCAGGTCAGTGTGAATCGCTTTTTATTTATCAGCAAAATTACTTATTTGCAGTTAAACATTTTAGCATCATTATCAGTAGTACTACAAGCAGTAGTAGTATTGTTATTGTTATTTATTTATTTATTTATTTATTATTATCATGAAACAACAGACACAGTCTGTCAAAGAACCAAACACAAGAAGTTAACGTAACAATACTGATCATATTTGTACTATTTTAAGGAACCAGTGCCAACAGCCTGAATTTCCAGCTGTACCTCCTGGAAGGCCTTAACAGATGGAACCAGGACCGTGAAGCTGCATCTCTGGCAGTCAGGCCTCCACCGCTGCTCAGCTACTCAGGTGACCTTGTTCACTGTGTCAACAACCTCAGTGTCAAGGTGCTTGGAAGGAAGCTTGTCCCCTCTTTTCAGCCACCTGCTGTTTACACTGGTTAGTTTCAGCTTTCCATCAGGAGATTATTTTCTATATCCATCAAATAGAATGATGTTTTTATGAATTTTCAAAAAAAAAAGTAAATTTTCTGTTCTATTTCTATTCTATTTTCTTGTCTGTCCCAGGGGAGCTAATAGGTATAGATTACCTGTACCGCCAGACAGGGAGGGCCTTGCAGGATGTCCAACCTGACTCAGAGGAGACTGAGCAGATGCTAGAAGATGTAGGCACAGAGGAAGAGTTGGAAGATGAGGGCTTCGAAGATTCTAGTTTGGACCCAACCGCTGGGTTACTGGACCCATCACCTGCCACTACCAGCTCAGCCGTCATTCCAACTCCCTCCTCTCTCCAGACCACTGCTGGACCTTCAGCATCTTATATCGCTACAGATGCACTTGAGCAACAACTGGTAATTATGCCTGTCACATTTTTTTTTTTTTTTTATCATAACGTGTCAGTGGATTTCCCAGTTGCTACGGATCATTTAGACTTTTATTGTATTATAATAATAATTATTGTTGTGTAATAATAATAATTAATAATCATCATCATTATTGTATAATAATAATTATAAAATGTATTTGTATATCACTTTTTAAAAACACATTTTCAAAAAATTTTACAAAAAAACACAATGCAGTCATGAAATAGACAGAGATGAATGACAATTAACAGAAATCTGAAGAACACATAAATGAATGAAAGCATAATGCAAAAAATAAGCTCTAATTAAAATCCATTTGATAAAAATGTGTTTATAAAAGAGTATTACATTGTACATCATGTATTACATATTACATTTTCCAGATTGGGCATGCTTGTACCAGCTCTGCTGCTGCTAGTCCCTCCTCACTGCTTTCACCTGTCACCCCTGCAGCACCACAACAACTGGCAAGTCTTTTGTGACGTTGTATCAGTGGTGTCATTGTCTTGCTTGTAGTTGTATTATTTTGATGTTTATTTCATTAGTGTTATTTTTTTATTATTACATTTAACAGGTTGCAAATGAGCACACCACTGCACCCTCTGGCCCAACAGAAGTCCCCACCAGCCTAGCCTCTGCTTCTCCCTACATTTCCATCGTCCCAGCCTCTCTTGCCACTACTCCAACTACAAGTCCAACTCCCTCTGGGCTACCTACCATGACTCCAGCAGCACCACAGCAACAGCTGGTAGGTTTTTTTTTTTTTTTAAAAAAAAAAAACACAAACAGTGTGAAAGATGTGCTATTTTTCTGCCTGTGACATTGTTTTTATTTTATTTTTATATATTCATATATTTACCAGGCTGTGGATGAGCGCTGTATCCCAGGGATGGACAGAGTGGACAGCCTGGCAGAGTACTTGGTGGGACTGAGGAATGAAACAGGACAAACACTTAACTCCCAGCAGGCCAGTACCATCATAGCTCTGTGGCAGAACCTTCTACCATATGACCAGCAGCGTGTGGCGTACTCTGCACGGCACCAGTCGCGTCTGACAACTGGACGCTTCAGGTGCTCGAAAAAGACACCTGAATTTACTCCAGGTGTGGAGAGCATGACACGTTGTGTCCTAGGATCAACAGGATCCCCTGCCCAGTGGCCAGACTGCTGTCGTCTTGTAGAGTGCATTTTTGTAAAACTCTGTGACATCCATAAAAGTCCAAAAAAACAGGGTAAATATGCACTGACTAGATGGACTCTAATTCTCAGAGACTATAGCAAGATCAGACAGCTGGTCCTGGGTAATGGTACAGTCATGCAGAGCTCTACTCTGCAGTTGTTTGATGTTAATCAAACAACTCTCATTCAGTGGCACAACAAACGACTGAAGAGACAGGAAAGTAATATTCTGCTGCAAGGGGTCAACTTGCCTGCCTCCATTCCTGTTGCTCCTGTACCTCTCCCACCAGTACAGGTACGCCCCACTGCTGCACCACCACAGCCTGGCCCTCAACATCAGTACCACTTGCCTCAAAGTACAGCAGGACAAGCAGTGGTCAAGAGGAAGTCTGCCGCTCTGGCCCAGCAAACCCATTCTCTGCAGTCTGTCTGCCCAAGGTTGCCAGCTCAGAGGCAATTGTTCCCTCAGCAGGCATCTCGACCTACCTCTGCCCCTTTGCCTGCTGTCTCCAGCCCCAGCCCTGCCAGTGACCCACTTGTGTATGTGTTTTTGACCCCACCAGTCAATGCACCCAAGCAAATTGCTCCTGCGGGCCCCCTTTCCTCCCCACCACCTGCCCGGAGGCCTTACAGTCGGAAAGTTGACAAAAATAAATGCAGTCTGTGTCAACAGCCACGCAACAAAGAAAGTGGCCACAGCCAGTATTATGGGTACATATACTGTCCCCAAAATGCTGGCATTCCACTTGACCAGTGGATGGAGGACATGCGGAAAAAGAGGGCAGATAAGAAATAGATTGGTTTGTCTTTGTCTCATGCTGTGTAGGTTGCATAAATATTTTAGTCATGTTCTGTTCGTTTGTTGATTTAACTGTTCAATATTCATCCCACAGGTCTAACAGGCCATTTAAAAAAAAAAAAAAAAAATCAACATAACAGAAAGAGCACCCTGTGTGTTACTTTTTTGTGTGTGAGCCTTGCAAGGTGTGTTGATTTTATTTTTTGTATATTTTTTACCAGTTGACCAGAATCTTTGACCTTTATTACTTTTTATTTATTTTATATTTGTATATAATATTTAATTTTTCTATTTCTTTGTATCTGTGTTTGCTTGCTGTGTGTGTGTGAGAAAGAAAAGAGATTTAAAAAAAAGATGTATATTTTATAATAAATGTATAATATATTTAAACAGCAAAACCTTTATTTATTTATTGCCAACAGTCACTAAGAGAAAACAATTACATACTTTCAATTCTAATTCCTTTAATTTTAAAATTAGATTGTATTAATTGGATATTTTTTCTCAAGCAATGTAAAACACACACGCACACACACACACATACATACATACATACAATACATTTGAATATAGTAATACCTTTTTGTACATTTGAGTCAAAGCAAAACATGTATAGGTGTCCACTAGTGCAACTAATTGAAAGAAAAGTTTCTTCATTGCTATGTAAATTAAGTTAATTATCTATATCATTTTTACATAAGTATGTTCATTTATGTACAGTAAGTACATATACAGTATTTGACTATATGAAATAATAAGCCACTATTCTATTTGTATCAATTAATAAGTGATTAATTAAACGATTCGTAATATTTCAATGAGAGTTTTTGGTTAGAGTTGCCCGCTCCAGTCGGGGTTCGAACCGACATCGCTTGGATCCACAGCACCCCATGCAATACTACAGCAAAGAGTTATCTATGGACGTATTTCTCAAACAGATAATATAAAATACGTGTCTTGTAGCTTCTGAAGCGCAGCAGAGTCAATAACAACTCTCATATCACTTCATTTTTCTCAGTTTCTCAATTTTTCTCTCTTTTTTCTCAATTTTTCTTCTTCCCCCTTCTTCCCCTTCTTTCCTTCTTCTTCCCCCCCCTATACAGACTATTGTTCCCCAGCTTTAAAGCCATAGCCAGTTTGTGGGGGGGGTTTTGTCACCCAACTTTGAGGTCGCCTGTGCTCTTTGAGGTCGCCTGTGCTCTTTTAAACGCACGAACAGCTGCGAAAGAGCTGTCATGTAAAACGTAAGAGGCTTGGGCTGCAGCTTGCACGAACAGCTGCAGCCGCGCGTCTTCGTGCGAGACGTGGCGGCCGGGTTTCTCCTCGTTGGGCCCGCTGTTTTGTCTGCTGCAGGGCCGGCTTGCACTCTCGGCTGCGTGATTGAGCTGGCTGGGATGCAAGTGGGTCAGGTGGCAGTGTTGCACGGCGACGGAGCGGAGGTCGGCCGAGCCCCGGTAGTCGTGGCCGAGTGGTTAAGGCGATGGACTAGAAATCCATTGGGGTCTCCCCGCGCAGGTTCGAATCCTGCCGACTACGTTGTTTGCCGACGCCCCTGAGCGCCGAGGAGATGCGCCGTTTTCTTGTGCGTCCGTCGCACGGATTTGCGCAGCCCCTCTCCAACCCAAAAACACGCCGCTTGCCCTTTTTGCAATCGGACGGTTGTCGCCATCGAGCGTGAGCCAGTGGCGCGCCGTGATCGTATAGTGGTTAGTACTCTGCGTTGTGGCCGCAGCAACCCCGGTTCGAATCCGGGTCACGGCAGCCCGTCACCGTTGAGCGGCGGGGACTTCTGGCTCCTTTTCGCCACCTCATACTTCAGCTGGATTTTGCCTCCGAAACTCTTTGATGTCCTGTGCTACCCGCCTCCAGCCAAGAGAGCAGGCGTAGTCGTGGCCGAGAGGTTAAGGCGATGGACTTGAAATCCATTGGGGTCTCCCCGCGCAGGTTCGAACCCTGCCGACTACGGACGGGCTTTCACCCCTTTAGCTTTCTGCGACGAGGCCTTTGGCCTTCGCTCTCTCTGCCATGTTTACTTGGGTTCTCTGTCCCGTGGCAAATGAGCTTTTTCTGGGCGGTTTGTGGGGACAGAGTTGTCTTAGAAGGTGTAAGAGCCCGGATAGCTCAGTCGGTAGAGCATCAGACTTTTAATCTGAGGGTCCAGGGTTCAAGTCCCTGTTCGGGCGCAGGGCCGTCTTCTTGTTGGCGGCCTCAGCTTACTGTCGTGCAGGTCCTTCGTCCCGTGGGGAAAGAGCTGTTATATAAAACGTAAGAGGCGTGGGTTGCGCAGGAGCCCGGATAGCTCAGTCGGTAGAGCATCAGACTTTTAATCTGAGGGTCCAGGGTTCAAGTCCCTGTTCGGGCGAAGGGCGGTCATGTTGTTTGCGGTTTCAGTTTACTGTGGTGCTGGTCCTTCGCCCTTGTGGGGAAAAAGCTGTCATAAGAGGCTTGGGTTGCGGCTTACTGTCGTGCCGTTCCTTCATCCGTGGCAACGGCTTGTGGGCGTTGGGGAAAGAGCTGTCATATAAACGTAAGAGGCGTGGGGTGTGCAAGATCCCTCAGTCGGTAGAGCGTCAACCTTTCAACTCCCCGTTTGGGCGAAGGGCAGCCGTCTTGTTGCTGGCCTCAGCTTACTGTCTGGCAGGTCCAGCTCTGCCGTGTGGCGGCGTATGCTTAAAGATGTGACAGAGTTCACATACAGTCTTTGTTATGTTTCCCCTTCAAGAATGTTTCGTCGCCTGTGGTGCGGCGTTTTCCCCTTTAAAGAGTTTTACCTTTGGCGAGTTCAGTAAAGCCATAGCCAGTTTGTGGGGGGGTTTTGTCACCCAACTTTGAGGTCGCCTGTGCTCTTTGAGGTCGCCTGTGCTCTTTTAAACGCACGAACAGCTGCGAAAGAGCTGTCATGTAAAACGTAAGAGGCTTGGGCTGCAGCTTGCTGTCGTGCCGTTTCCTTCATCCGGTGGCAAATGAGCTTGTGTTGGGCGGCTTGTGGGGAAAGAGCTGTCATATAAACGTAAGAGGCGTGGGGTGTGCAAGATCCCTCAGTCGGTAGAGCGTCAACCTTTCAACTCCCCGTTTGGGCGAAGGGCAGCCGTCTTGTTGCTGGCCTCAGCTTACTGTCGTGCAGGTCCTTCGTCCCGTGGGGAAAGAGCTGTTATATAAGCATCAGTAGAGCGTCAGACTTTTAATCTGTGGGTCCAGGGTTCAAGTCCCTGTTCGGGCGAAGGGCGGTCATGTTGTTTGCGGTTTCAGTTTACTGTGGTGCTGGTCCTTCGCCCTTGTGGGGAAAGAGCTGTCATAAGAGGCTTGGGTTGCGGCTTACTGTCGTGCCGTTTCCTTCATCCCGTGGCAAACGAGCTTGTGTTGGGCGGCTTGTGGGGAAAGAGCTGTCATATAAACGTAAGAGGCGTGGGGTGTGCAAGATCCCTCAGTCGGTAGAGCGTCAACCTTTCAACTCCCCGTTTGGGCGAAGGGCAGCCGTCTTGTTGCTGGCCTCAGCTTACTGTCTGGCAGGTCCAGCTCTGCCGTGTGGCGGCGTATGCTTAAAGATGTGACAGAGTTCACATACAGTCTTTGTTATGTTTCCCCTTCAAGAATGTTTCGTCGCCTGTGGTGCGGCGTTTTCCCCTTTAAAGAGTTTTACCTTTGGCGAGTTCAGTAAAGCCATAGCCAGTTTGTGGGGGGGGTTTTGTCACCCAACTTTGAGGTCGCCTGTGCTCTTTGAGGTCGCCTGTGCTCTTTTAAACGCACGAACAGCTGCAGCCGCGCGTCTTCGTGCGAGACGTGGCGGCCGGGTTTCTCCTCGTTGGGCCCGCTGTTTTGTCTGCTGCAGGGCCGGCTTGCACTCTCGGCTGCGTGATTGAGCTGGCTGGGATGCAAGTGGGTCAGGTGGCAGTGTTGCACGGCGACGGAGCGGAGGTCGGCCGAGCCCCGGTAGTCGTGGCCGAGTGGTTAAGGCGATGGACTAGAAATCCATTGGGGTCTCCCCGCGCAGGTTCGAATCCTGCCGACTACGTTGTTTGCCGACGCCCCTGAGCGCCGAGGAGATGCGCCGTTTTCTTGTGCGTCCGTCGCACGGATTTGCGCAGCCCCTCTCCAACCCAAAAACACGCCGCTTGCCCTTTTTGCAATCGGACGGTTGTCGCCATCAAGCGTGAGCCAGTGGCGCGCCGTGATCGTATAGTGGTTAGTACTCTGCGTTGTGGCCGCAGCAACCCCGGTTCGAATCCGGGTCACGGCAGCCCGTCACCGCCGCGCGGCGGGTAAGTCTGGCTCCTTTTTGCCACCTCATACTTCAGCTGGATTTTGCGTCCCAAGCTCTTTGATATCCTGTGCTGCCCGCCTCCAGCCAGGAGAGCAGGCGGGCCGCGGGCCAGCGTAGTCGTGGCCGAGAGGTTAAGGCGATGGACTCGAAATCCGTTGGGGTCTCCCCGCGCAGGTTCGAACCCTGCCGACTACGGACGGGCTTTCACCCCTTTGGCTTTAGCTTTCTGCGACGATAATTGTGGCTTCCAAGGCCTTTGGCCTTCGCTCTCATTGCCATGTTTACTTGCGGCTTCCGTCCCGTGCAAATGACCTTTTTCTGGGTGGTTTGTGGGGACAGAGTTCCTACGTAAGAGCCCGGATAGCTCAGTCGGTAGAGCATCAGACTTTTAATCTGAGGGTCCAGGGTTCAAGTCCCTGTTCGGGCGAAGGGCTGTTGTGTTGTTTGCAGCCTCAGCTTACTGTGGTGCTGGGCGGCTTGTGGGGAAAGAGCTGTCATGTAAAACGTAAGAGGCTTGGGCTGCAGCTTGCTGTCGTGCCGTTTCCTTCATCCGGTGGCAAATGAGCTTGTGTTGGGCGGCTTGTGGGGAAAGAGCTGTCATATAAACGTAAGAGGCGTGGGGTGTGCAAGATCCCTCAGTCGGTAGAGCGTCAACCTTTCAACTCCCCGTTTGGGCGAAGGGCAGCCGTCTTGTTGCTGGCCTCAGCTTACTGTCTGGCAGGTCCAGCTCTGCCGTGTGGCGGCGTATGCTTAAAGATGTGACAGAGTTCACATACAGTCTTTGTTATGTTTCCCCTTCAAGAATGTTTCGTCGCCTGTGGTGCGGCGTTTTCCCCTTTAAAGAGTTTTACCTTTGGCGAGTTCAGTAAAGCCATAGCCAGTTTGTGGGGGGGGTTTTGTCACCCAACTTTGAGGTCGCCTGTGCTCTTTGAGGTCGCCTGTGCTCTTTTAAACGCACGAACAGCTGCAGCCGCGCGTCTTCGTGCGAGACGTGGCGGCCGGGTTTCTCCTCGTTGGGCCCGCTGTTTTGTCTGCTGCAGGGCCGGCTTGCACTCTCGGCTGCGTGATTGAGCTGGCTGGGATGCAAGTGGGTCAGGTGGCAGTGTTGCACGGCGACGGAGCGGAGGTCGGCCGAGCCCCGGTAGTCGTGGCCGAGTGGTTAAGGCGATGGACTAGAAATCCATTGGGGTCTCCCCGCGCAGGTTCGAATCCTGCCGACTACGTTGTTTGCCGACGCCCCTGAGCGCCGAGGAGATGCGCCGTTTTCTTGTGCGTCCGTCGCACGGATTTGCGCAGCCCCTCTCCAACCCAAAAACACGCCGCTTGCCCTTTTTGCAATCGGACGGTTGTCGCCATCGAGCGTGAGCCAGTGGCGCGCCGTGATCGTATAGTGGT
>JAMKFB010000295.1:1671730-1726145 GCA_036247105.1 Cirrhinus mrigala
ACCCTGCCGACTACGGACGGGCTTTCACCCCTTTGGCTTTAGCTTTCTGCGACGATAATTGTGGCTTCCAAGGCCTTTGGCCTTCGCTCTCATTGCCATGTTTACTTGCGGCTTCCGTCCCGTGCAAATGACCTTTTTCTGGGTGGTTTGTGGGGACAGAGTTCCTACGTAAGAGCCCGGATAGCTCAGTCGGTAGAGCATCAGACTTTTAATCTGAGGGTCCAGGGTTCAAGTCCCTGTTCGGGCGAAGGGCTGTTGTGTTGTTTGCAGCCTCAGCTTACTGTGGTGCTGGGCGGCTTGTGGGGCCTTCTGGGCTGTGGTATGATGCGTAGAGAGTTTATGGGAGGACGCTGCCCCCATAGGAGGATCTACAGCAGGTGCTGACACCTCTGGAGGCATGGGCGCAGATTCTTGGGCAGACATGGCAGTGAGTTCATAAATAGACGCCTCTGGAGATATAGGCGCGAACTCATGGACAGTCGAGCCCTCTGGAACTGACTTGTGGACAGACGAGGCCAGCCCTCTGGAACTGACTCGTGGACAGACGAGGCCTCTGGAGCAGACTCGTGGACAGACACGAGTGCCCACGGGCTGCCCACACACTGAAAATGGCTGCCATTACAGGCAATGTATAGCTCTAGGGGATCAGCTGAGACGTGATGAGGTTCTTGGTGGTCTTTGGGAAGGTCAGAGGGGACCTGGTTAGGTTCTGGCAGGACAACAGCTTCTTGCCTTGACTCAGGGAGGCCTGCCGTGGCCGGACTTGACTCAGGGAGGTCTGCTGTAGCTTGTCTTGGTTCGTGGAAATTAGCTGTGGTTAGCTGTGGTTTCCATTAGCTGTGGAAATTAGCTGTGGTAACATAGACAACCCAGCTGTAACTTGACTTGACTCAGGAACAACATGGCTTGACTCAGGAACAACAGCTGTAACGTGACTTGATTCAGGAACAACAGCTGTATCTTGGCTTGACTCGTGGAGAACAACAGCTGTATCTTGGCTTGGCTCGTGGAAAACAGCTGTGACTTGGCTTGATTCATGGGGAACCGCTGTGTCCTTGCTTGACTCATGGAAAACAGCAGTTTTGGCTTGACTTAACTCTGTTGCTTGACTTAACTCTGAAGCTTGACCGGATTTGGAGGCTTGACCTGACCCTGGAACTCGACTGGACTTGGAAGCTACAGCTGTAACTTGGATTGACTCTGGAGCGGCAGCTGTAGCTTGACTTGACACAGGAACAACAGCTCTAACTTGACTTGATGCAGGAAACACAGCTTTAACCTGACTTGACACAGGAACGACGACCGTAGCTTGACTTGACTTGGAAACTTGACTTGACTCGGGAAATGCAGCTGCAACTTGACTTGACTTGGAAACTTGAATTGACTCAGGAACCGCAGCTGTAGGTTGACTTGACTCTGAAGATGCACCTGCAGCTTGACTTGGCTCTGCAGCTTGACTTGAATCAGGGGTAGCTGCCGTGACGTGAGGGAGAGCCATTTTAGCTGCTCATACCGCCATTAGGGGTGAGTCCAGCACGTGGGCCATCATGAAGCGTGGCTTGGAGACAGCGACCATCTTGTGGAGTGGCTCTGGGATGGCGGCCATCTTGTGAACTGGCTTGGGGGTGGCGGCCATTTTGTGGACTGGCTCAGGGACGGCAGCCATCTTGTGGACTGGCTCTGGGAAGGCGGCCATCTTGTGCACTGGTTCTGGGATGGCGGCCATCTTGTGGACTGGCTTGGAGATAGCAGCCATCTTGTGAGCTGGTTGTAGGAGGGTAGCCATGACAGGTGCAGATTCTGGACGGGCGGCCATAACAGGTGCAGACTCTGGACGGGCGGCCATGACAGGTGCAGACTCTGGACGGGCAGCCATGACGTGAGGAGGCCCTGGAGCGGCAGGCGTGGCGTGAGCAGGCCCTGGAGCAGCAGGCGTGGCGTGAGCAGGCCCTGGAGCGGCAGGCGTGGCATGAGCAGGCTGTGGCTTGGCAGACGTGGCGTGAGCAGGCTGTGGCTTGGCAGACGTGGCGAGAGCGGGCTGTGGCTTGGCAGGCTTGACATGAACAGGTTGTGGTATTACTGCAGGATTGCGGGGTCCCTCATCCGCAATCCCAACAGTAAAAGGTGAGCCAGTTAAACAGAGTGCAAAGTCTATGTATTTTTCAAGTGTCCAGTGAATTTTACCTCCAGGTAGGCAGGACTGAATTGGATCATCTAATCCGTAACGGAAAATGTCTTTAAGCGCCACGTCATTAAAAGGAACCAAATAGCATAGCTCACAGAAGTCGGTGACATAATCCTCAATGGGCCTGTTACCTTGGCGAAGGCGGAAGAGGCATGATGCAGGGTCCATGGTGATCTGTGTTCTTGAAAGCCGCTGGATCTTTGGGAGGCAAAGTATTCTGTAATGAGCAGGACTCGTAGGAAGCGTGTAAGATCCAATTGCGAGCTTTATTAACAGATCGTAGTCAAGAGAGGCAGGGTCGATAACCAAACAAACAGTAATATCCAGGGCAAGGCGAGAGCGTAAATCCAATAAACAGGCAGAGTCCAAAACCAGAGAGAGCAGTCCGAAAAGTAACAAATAAACAAGGAAATGAAACCAGACAGAACTATGGCAATGAACGAGGCAAAACTGTGGCAAAAACAAAGACAAAACTATGACAAGAAACCAAACCGTGATAATCAAAAAACAGGGCAATGAAAACAGGAAAATGCTTGGTAGAGGCCGCATGAGCAAAACAATACTTCACAAATGTCTGTTTGGCATGGCCTGCCTTTTATGGCTGCCAAACAGTAAGTTACCAGCGAAGCAGCAGAGGGAGCAGCAACAGTCAGTCAGTGGGTGAGGGCTCCCTCTGCTGGCGTGGCGTTACAGATAGATGATAGAATGATAATTTTTGGGTAAACTGTTATGCACAGTATGCTGACTCAGGATATAGGTCATTATTTGGAAGCAGGAAAATATTTACACTTTGTTTACACTTTATTCTTACTTTGAACAACAATAGCTTTACACAACACAGAAATCTGTCATCGCTGTTCACAGCTCACTGTCCCGCTCCTCACCAACCAGTACCTAATAAATTTAAATAACTGAATTCCAGTCAGTTTTACCATGTAGATTCAGTTTTATTGAATTTTAACAAATATGACTGTATAATAAAAAAAGGGACAATGATAGTCTGTTGTTTCTAATTGGCCTAGTTATCCGCCTTCTGCCTAAAAACTCTAACTCTAAAAGAACACTAATTAAATTACCACTTCATACTTAATGGTATTTGTTGATTTGTAAATAGGATTTTATACATTACACTTGCAAGAAAACAGTTTTTTCCATATTCCATAATAACGCTTCTTCCAGTGAAAAAGTCCATCTCCTGTTGTCTCTCACATCAAAATCCAGCCACAACGGATACAGCTATGTCTTTAAATGATATAAAATCTCAACATGAAATAACAATAAATTACATTTGCTTTCTGTCAGATTGTGTTGTATGAATGTCTACACCTACCCTTACAGTAATGCAAATAAAGTAATTAAACGTTGTTCATATTGACAAAAATGACTCAGTATTGATGTGTGCAGCAAGTCCTGGTAGGACAATCTGCTCGTAGCTGTATCCCTTCTAGTCCCAACCAGATTCTCTCCCGATTCAGACCAGACCACTTTTTCACTGGAGGAAGCATTATTATGGATTATGGACTCAGATTTTAGTTAAAATGTCTTAATGATTAATTTGTTTCTTACAAACATGCAGCTTTTGTCTTCTCAAGATGAAACTGATGGACTGGAGTGGTGTGGATTACTTGTGAATTATTGTGATGTTTTTATCAGTTTCTCATTCTGATGGCACCCATTCATTGCAGAGGATCCATTGGTGAGACGTGATGGAATCACACGTTTCTACAAAACTGATGAGGGAACAAACTCATATTGGATGGCCTGAGGGTGAGTAGTTTCAGCTAATTCTCCTTTATTTCTTTAAGTAAACTGCTGACTGAGGTGGGATTTTGAATGAGCCCAAAAAGGCAAACATTTAGTGATAAATTATGATCAGTAAAAGTATTTGGATCAAGTATGTGATCTAGGAGATTCCTGACAGGATCAGTCTTGATTTCCACTGCAACCACTGCAGTAGATTATACTTGTTGTGTCAGTTCATGAGACTAAGCTTGATTCTTGCACGTCTCACCAGTTTAAAATTGAGTCCTGATGTGATTCATAAAGCTCCATTGGATCTTGGATAAAGTTTTGTTGATGAGAGAGAATCCCCTTGGTGCAGAAGGTCTTTGATGAATGGAAAGACATCATGCATTGCATTGTGGGTGCAAGAACCTTAGTTGGCACGAACCGTGTGGATCACCATCATGCGGCAGTCAGTTTTTGGAGTAGGATACACTTAACACTTCTGAGGTAAAAAAAAAAAAAAAAAAAAAAAAAATATATATATATATATATATATATATATATATATATATATATATATATATATATATATATATTGTATTATATTTCATTTTTGTTCATTTCTATATTTTTGTCAAATAATCAGTTTTAGTAACGCAAGTATTGTATTTTGTGCTATCTTACTCGTTTGTTAGACACCTGTCACACTTCTGCATGTCCTCGCACAATGATTCAGTTTTGATTTCACTGATATTTGTGGAGATAATGTGAGTGTATATGCATGTCACTGTGCCCCCTTACATTTCAGTGTTTTATTAATTAATATTTGTTAGTGATGATGTTTTTTAGTATTATCCTAAATCAGGCATATTACTGTAGTAAAGTTAAACAGCTGTGGCAAATGAATTAATATATAATATGTGTTTTGGACAGTTCGGGCCTTCATCACACTAGCAATGAAATGTGTCGGGTATCAGAACGAATATTTATTTTCTTATCTTATCTTATCTCGTCGATCAGTCAAAGTTGTGGCTTGGCTGAGTTTTTAATGAAGTGCCCGTTTTGGTGCGTGATTTATAGAAGTAGTCCTGTCATTATGTTGACTTGCAGTGTTTTTAGATTTAAATGCACTTCATTATCTGAATATCTGAAGCACTGCAAAACAGTATTTTTTTCATGTGGCCATAAAGATTGTGGAAGAAAATGCAACTCTGCACTTTCGCTGTGGTTTCACTGATGGGCATGTCATTAGATCTAATGCTATGTCTGTGTCAGACTCAGTAAAGGTAATGCTTTTTCAAGACTTATTTGAGATTGTTAATTCTCTTGGATTCTCCATAATTTTCATGAAGAAGGTTCGTGAAGGAAGCGTGTACCTGGGATTGAAAGTGGAAATCGTCTACTGAAAACCCTCATCCTGTAGCATGGTCTGTGAAAACCTGTCTGTGACAATCATGTTCAAAATGCTGTCTGTAAACTCAGCAGCATCCTGTTCAACTCAGCAAGCAACTGTCCACACGAGTCTGTGATTGACTGAAAAAGAGGTGAAATAAAAAGGACAAGGGAGGTTCACAGTTTTTCTATGAGAACTATGCCCTGAAAATTCAAAGCTCATCCAGACTGCTAAACTAAGCACAGTACCATTGTTTTCACTCGATAGAAATTTTACAATCACATTTTTGCAAAAATGTAAGCACAAATCGTTAAGCATATTTTGCTCATCTGGAAAAGACTATATAAGGCCGCAACCTAATTACCAACTGGTCTCACTCACGTTTAACCTTTCAAGTTCAAACTAAATTGGCCAAACACTAAAATGATGTCTCAGTAGAGGTAGCCTGAAGCCTTTTTTATGCTCTGTGTTTGGGAAAAAATGGAGCTGCATGGAGAACAGAGAGGAAGAGCAGGAGGAGGAAGGTTTGACAGTATCTCTAAAGAAATCTGCACGACTTTGGTTTAAACAGTATTTGATGAACTTGGCAAGTTCCTGAGTCTGACTAATGCACATTCATTTACTGCATTTACTAAATCTACTAAATGGCCAGGGCTGTTCAAAGTCCAAAGAATTTCAAACAGCCCTGTCTAATAAAATGTATTATATGTGGCCCACCAAACATAATTTACAAAATATGCAGTTTCTCAATGTCAACACAAGGTGTCAGCACTAGATTTTTGACCAGATGTAGCAGTTCAAATTTGTGTGTGTGTGTGTGTGTGTGTGTGTGTCACAGAGAGAGAGTGAGACAATTAACGTCAATGGCACTTAGTCTTTCACAAAACATAGCTAACTTAGGGACATCATAACTAGCCACCATATTGATTTATGGTCTCAAACAGTCACTACATAAAGCCACAAATAACTTTTTACGGGCCTTCATTTCAACTAGCAATCATATTGATTTAGGCTAAATGCGATCGACGGATGAGATGTTGAAGCTTTGAACTTGTACTGTTGTGGTATGCCAGTTCAGTCTTACAGTAAACACACTATACAGAGTTTTCTTTCTGTTTTAGTTTCAAATGATCCCAAACTTTTCTTTGGCCTGGATATTCTTCTCGCCCCTCGCTGTTTTCTCGCCGTTCCTCCATTTTTCATTGTGCCGTTTCTTCTGTTTAAATCACATGTCCAGGGTTTTTTCAGGGGTTTTGCGTCCATAATAATGGTCCGTGGGGAAACACGGTGTTCCGTGTGTATTTACAGCAAATGTACTAAATGAAGCCTCGAGGCAAATAATTTGCCTTTATTAACCCCCAGAAAAAAAGTGCACAGCAATCAAGGGGTTACACTCTAAAATATCAAGAGTGCAAAATAGACACCCACGTGCACACACACACAGAAACACACACAGACACATAGGAATGAATGATAAAAATGCAACAGAGCCAATTTTGAGAATATGTGAGATGGGGAGAGCAATTTTCTTGTAAAAATAATTTTTGTCAAAAAAAAAAAAAAATTCTAAATAATAATTAAAAAATATTATTGAACAAAAATATTTTACAATGATTCTCCTGAAAAAAAAAACAAAACAAAAAGTTACATTTCAAGGTTTCAGTCACTTTTGACCACAAAGAAGCCAAGTGTGACTCCTAAATGAAGAGGCCCAGAGGGTTAAAGGGCCTATTATGCCCCTTTGTACAAGGGAATATTGGTCTTGGGTGTCCCCAGAATTTGTCTATTAAGTTTCAGCTCAAAATACCTCACAGATAATTTAGTATAACATGTGGAAAATGTCATTTTTGGGGCGTGTCTAAAAATAGAGCTGTTTTGGTGTGTGCATCACTGCTTTGAGCTGCATATTCTGCTTTGCATACTGTGACGATCCCTGCACTTTCATTTTGGGAACATGGCGATTGGTTGCCCGGCCTACGACTTAACCTGATGGGCAGTTATTGGGCATATTATATAATTAATATAATATAATATAAATATTTGATTAATGAAGTCTTTTCCTTTGAGTTCAATTACGGTTGTGTGTGTCCCTTCTTGTTGCTTCCCCTTTGAGCCAGGGGTTGTAATAACACATACAGAAATAAACAGTTAGTAGAAGCAACATATGGGAAGCCAAGCACACCGAAAGTATGAGGAAACAACGTGATGTTACAGAGCTTGCACCACGTTGACCTGCCAGCTCAACAGCGCAGGGAGAACGTGTTTGCTAGTGCTACTGAACAGACAGCGCGGCACAAACTAATATGACTAGTGCTGCGCTGATCAATTAAAATACTTTGATAACATACACACAAACAAATACAGTTAAAACGTTGCTAAGCACTGTAACGGCATGACGTTCCCAAAGCAGTTTGGAGTGAAATGATTTGCGCATACATAAATGTATTTAGGTAGATTTCAAGGCGCATTACCTTGAAAAACAAAAGTAATTCACTGCGTCCTCAGTGGCTCAGATGTTGGGAGAAAATGAAAAATCTTATGTTCAGTCTTACATCCAAACGCAGAACCCCGGGATTGTTTACGATACATTGTTGACGTTAAAGCTGCTCGAGTGCGGTGAAAATGGAGGACAGCGTACAACCACTCTGGGGGCGGGGCCTAAACAATGTGATGTCACACATTTCAGAAAATCAAAACCACATGCCTAATGAGACTGTTTTGGTTTAAAGAATATTGAGATCAATAACACCGTAGATCAATGTTTTAACAAGTCAAATGCTACCTGGCCACAGAGAAAAAGCAGCTATGCAGCACATGTGTCAGTTAGGGGTGTGCGATATATATCACCTGCGATAATATCACAATTGTTGTTTAACGATGTTCAATTTGATATTATTGAGTATTTTGCAAAAACCAAAAACACATTTCAAAACACATACAGAGTGCAGTGCAAGCTTTACGAGTAGTCTAGACTTGTGCACGTACGCAGTCTATGAAAATACATTTAGGATGATCACAAATTCAAGACATGGGGACAGAAAATATATAGATTTATTCCACTTTATATAGTTAATCAATATCACACGAAGAGTGACGTTTTTTTTTCTCTAAAAATTACCATGATTACAAATGTGATATTGATTTTTTACAACGGTTCAGTAAACAAGACTTAAGAGACTTGCGTTTTAGACAGAATAGTGCCTGTTTTGTGTCTCTGAGCAACATGACGGTGTTTCGTTCCTGAATGATTCAACTGTTTAAATGATTTGGTTCAATTGCAATTACTCTCTTATTAACTGTGACTTGCTGCCACCCACTGGCAGTTTTAATTCCACATTTAAAGTATCTTTTTATGATTTAAATCATTTCAAATATCAGTATTTAACATTTTATGTTTAAAATATCAAAACATTTGTTATGCATTTGTAACTGCAGGTTTAATGCATTCATGACCTGCATTAAACAGTGTATATGTAATTAAATGTAATTAAAAATGACATATGCACCATTTTTTACAAAAGTTAAGACTGAATGTACATAAAAATGTCAAATGGTGTAAAAATGAGAAATATTAAATATTTTATCCACCTAGATGGCATGTAAGCTTACTTATTAAAATAAACACTTCATTTTAAAATATCACATGAAAATAGATTTTATTAGAGTTAACTTTAAATGTAAATTTTAATGTGTTTTAGCTATATTTGGTGGGACATATGCTGAAAACACCTCTGTTTTCTAATTAATCTTTGAGAAATTCTGTAAAAAATGTTAAAAACCATATTATTGATGACTAAACTAGATGATTACGATTTTATTAACATTAACTTTCCTGTACATAAATGTATTTTTATAAAAAAAAATACTGGTTACAGCAATTGACACAAACCAGTTACACCACATGTTGCTTCTACAGCCAAAGACCATTGTTTGTTAAAGAAACTGACATTGAAAATCAGGCATGACTGTCAACAAGTTCAGCTGAAATGTTTTTTTTTTCAATGGTAAAAAAAATTCGGCAACACAACATTATCATAGTGATGAACAGTGAACTGACGTCTCATGTAATTACAGTTAAGAAACAATATCTGACAAGAAATCAGGGTGATGAACAGTTTCATTAAGGGATAGTTCACCCAAAAATGAAAATTACCCCATGATCCCCTTTAGCTTCTGCTATCTATCGCACTTGCGTTCACTAGAGAGTGGAGTTCCAGCAGATGATGTAGAACATAGACTCAGGAAAACCAATCTCCTCTTGGAATATATTGAAATCATTCTACTTTTTTCTTTACAAATCCTCGTTTTGTACTTCTAATTTGTGACCAGTGTTTTGTTTTGCTCTCTCCTCTACGATTCCGTGTTCGTCACTTCTCACCGGAGCTTACGGTACATCCTATGTCATCCACTGGAACACCATTCTCTCATGAACACAAGTACTACAGTTGGCAGAAGCTAGAGATTATGGTTTATAAAGTTTAAATATGCATATTTTGCTTACAAAACCACATTGATTCACTTCAAGAGGCCTTTATTAACCCCCAGAGCCATCTGGAGCACTTTTTTTATGATGGATGGACGCAGTTTATTGGACTTCTATTGGACTACTGAAAATCACAGATTCACTGCCATTATAATGCTTGTAAGAGCCTAAACATTTTTTTTAATGCAACGCTGATTGTATTCGTCTGAAAGAAGAAAGTCACATGCACCTTGGATGGCTTGAAGGTGAGTAAATCAGGTGGTAATTTTCATTCTTGGGTAACAGAATGCAATAGAAATATGCATTAAAACTAAACATTTCAAAAACACAAATGTTGTGCAACACGTTTATTTTATCCTACACTTACAAAGCTTCAATAATAAAGAACCACTTCCTCAAAAAATACAGCATTAAACACTTGAAAATAGTTTCAAATAGTGGGTTAATTTATATTACATCTTTAATCAGCATCATAAACTAGTGTTATTTGACTAAATTGGCCCCTAACCGAAAGGCTTGTAATAGGAGTCAAATGGCGTAACCGGTTACACCACTTGACATTTCAATTTAAAATCAAATTTGACAGGCATTATCATGGACACCTATGTAAGTAGATGGCCTTGTTGGGAATATTTCAAATGAAATTTTTAAAGTTAATACTCATTTTTATAATATTAATGAATTATCAATGTATTCCTGAAGTCATACCATTTGACATGTATACCTAAGAATACCTTACCATACCCTAAAAATGTCAAATTATCTCACATTTTAAACAAAGTTACTAACCTTTGCATGCAGCAGTTAGTATCACCAGAGGTCCTTCTCTGTGATATAATTTCCTGTCACATGATCTTCTTTCAAAATATTAACAAAATGGCTCTATGAATGGTGGTTACACCACCTTGACACTTCAGGAATTTGACTTGACTCACATAATTCCCCAAATTAATTATAATATTCATAACAATGGTGCTCCATTTACTTTTATTTACTATTAAATAGTACTAATGTAAGATTATGCCACACTAGCTGATCTGGTGTTTTATTGAGAATTTCACCTTTTTTAAACAAGATCAATTATTTGGTACTAAGTTTTGACGGTTACACCACATTGACATTTTTGCAATCATCACCCAAATATCATCTCAAAATTTATTAAAACCAGAAAATTAAGACTTGGTCCACAAAAAAGAGAATGTTTGCAATTATTGTGCACATTTATTTTGAAATTTTAACCCTTTTAAATTTAAACCATATGGACACACAAAAAAGTAGCATCACATCATTGACCCTGATACTAATTTCATTTGTTTTGTAACAGGCCAAATCTAAGAATGTGACTCAAAAGATAATGCACACTTTTAGAAAAAATGGCTTTTTAAAAGTTAAAATGCCCATAATAGGTAAAAATCTATTTAAACTTATTGGAAGACATTCATTTCTATCAGTGTGAACTGACCACCACAAAAAATAAATAAATAAATAAATAAATTATGAGTCAGCTGTCCATGGTAGTCCTTAAGATACCAGCACAATAACACACTCAGCAAAATATTGTCTAATTATCATTAGCGATAAAGTCCCAGAAAATATTGAGATATTATTTTTTGTCAATATCACACACCCCTAGTGTCAGTAGATTGTTGTATTAAACAATAAATGCCCTCTCTTGACCTCACATCATCTGAAAATTCATACACTTTCCTCTTGATGTTTGCCAACTACAAAGAAACAAAGTCCACTTCATGGCCATAGCTGGACTACCTGGTGTAGTTGGTGCTCTAGATGGGACGCATGTCCGAATCATTGCACCATCAGAAGATGAACATGCATTTGTAAACAGAAAAAAAATTCATAGTGATAACAAACAGGTGTGTTTTGATGCCAGCTACAATATTCTGGACATTGTTGCCAAGTGGCCAGGTGCAACTCATGACTCCTGAATCCTACAGGAGGGTTTGAGAGACATCATGTCCCAGCTGGATGTCATTTGGTGGTGCAGAATATGGCTTCTCACGCCTTACATCCACCCACAACCGGGACCTTAGTTGAATTACAGGTAAATGCTTGCTTTCTTTTTGGAATTATAGTTATATTGGTCACAGAAACACTTTAGTTAAATAAAAAATACTGGGAAAAACTACTTAAACTGTATTGAACCATTCAATGTGTATTCACAGTCTCAATCAAGATGTTATATGTTTTGGAACCCACAAGAAAACTTGCCGTGTTGTGGAAAGGGGGATTGGGCAGACGAAACGTCAGTTTCATGTCCTACATGGGGAAACTAGGCTAACTCCAGAGAAAGCAAGCGGTGGGTAATCCAGAAACCATGGTTAACTCACTGACACATAAACCCTCGGTTGATTAACCCAAACCTTACTTGAGGTATCCTGGTTCAAAAACTGCCTCTGGGAGTAAGTTCAGTCAAGTTTCTGGTTAACATGCAAGATGTTTACAACAAAGAATAACAAATCAACAAGTCACCATGGAAATGGACGCTAAAATGTGCCATACAAAAACTGCTGGGGGCCGCTGCTGCAAATGTTTGAATGGCGCCTCCCCTAACAGATGTAATCACATTCCAAACTTTTGATTAAGCGTGAGAGCCCTGATACAACAGGTCTTTTCACTTACTTTTCTTTTAACTTAAAAAAAAAACAAAAATAGGAGCACAGTCAAAACTTCAGGAGCACCTTCAATAATCAATAATCCAAAAATGTGATTCAAAATTAGCCTTCCCCTTACAAGGGGATATTTGACTCCTAAAGTGATTTACAAGGGAATTTTGTTTTTCTTCCTTCAAATTTTCAATCAAATTTTTTAAAATGTACATTTTATAAGCTTTTTAAAATTTCGAATTAAAACAACGGAATAACAAGTAGAATACGAACAGGTTACCAATCAAATGAAATCAGTATTAAAATTAATTTGTTCTACAGAGATGGCACAGAAGAACACAAAAGTGGCTTGTAGGCGTATTTTCATGTTTATTGAGGGTCAGAGGTGGCATGAGTGCATTCAAATTCATAAATTCATATTGTGATTAATGTTTTAAATATAACATTTGGAATACAGAAATATTAAATGATTTAAGTAACTAAAGAGATACTATAAAAATGAAACTAAAACTCCCAGTAGGTGGTGCCAAGTCACTGTTATAATTTGAAAGTCATTCATTTGATTTGTTCGAATGGTTTATTCATTCAAGAAAGTGAATAAAACAAAATTAATAAACAAAACACTGCTGTGTTTGAATGGAGATGTGCAGCAGGTCAGTTGTGATTTGTTTCAAACTGTTTTTGCTGGCCAAATTAGGCAATAGTGTTATAGTCAGACAATGTAAGTCACTTAATATTAACTTATTGTTTATTTAACTGTTATTAAATCAATATCTCATTTACAAACTCCCTTAAAAATCATTAGAATCTGTCACTCATCTTAGTTCACTGCGATCTCACAAAGTGCCATTATAATCAGCAAAGCTCTCTACACTACACAATCAATCTTTCATTTACAATCTCTCTACACTTGGAAGGATTGGTGAGATATGTCTGACATACATTGCTCAACATTACAAAAACACATAGAAACCTTTGAAGCTCTTCTCAGAGCAAACACAAATATTGGGTCAGTCGCACTGAATATATGAATATGCTCCTAAATATTTTTTCATAATTGCCCGCAGTAGTTTTCAGTCACAAATGCCACTGAAATGGTTGCACTGTAAAGCCCTGTATAATAAAATATATTCTGAGAAGAGTGTTTCTGACAGAAAAGTAAGTTTTCTGAAGTAATGTTTTAACTTATTTAAATTACATGAATGATTTTTTAACAGTTATGAAGAAATTACAGCATAATAAAACATATTTTGACAGGATTTGGTCTAAGGAAAAAAGTGTATTTTCTGAAGTAATTTTTAAACTCAACCTAAAAATGAGTTTGACACTCCTGCACCAAACAGACTGAATGCTCAACCTATTGGGCACACATGAAGTAGTTGTATCATTTGCATACTGAATTGCCATTGGTCTTCTAATCTACTCTTTCACGTCCGATGCTAATTAAATCAATGTGTATTTTCTGTTACCCACCAGAATGTCAGCTGCAGGACCACCATACAACAAACCTGCGCTCACCCTGCTCATCTGCATGGCCAACCAAACAAACCGCCGTTCAAAAACTTATGAGGTGTCATCAAATAAAATAAAGATTGGGTCTTTCAAAACCACCACCATAAGTGCTCTCAGCAATACTGAGAGAGCCCTAATTGCTCCAGTGGATGGTGACACCTCACTATTTGAAACAGAGGTGGCTCATAAAATTAAAGGAGAAGTCCACTTCCAAAACAAAGATTCACATATAATGTATGCACCCCTTATCATCCAAGATGTTCATGTCTTTCTTTCTTCAGTTGTAAAGAAATTATGTTTTTTGAGGAAAACATTTCAGGATTTTTCTCCATATAATGGACTGATATGGTGCCCGATTTTGAACTTCCAAAATGCAGTTTAAATGCGGCTTCAAACGATGCAGTTGTAAACGATCCCAGCCGAGGAAGAAGGGTCTTATCTAGTGAAATGTTATTTTCATTTTAAAAATATACAATGTAAATACTTTTTAATCTCAAACACTCGTCTTGTTTTGCTCTGCCTGAACTCTGTGTATTCTGACTCAAGACAGTTAGGGTATGTCGAAAAACTCAGATTGTATTTTCTCCCTCAACTTCAAAAATCATTTCAAAATCATCCTACATCACTGCAGAAGTACCGACACAGTCTCTGCAAAGTGAACAAAAAAGGTAAAACAGTGATATAGGGCGATTTTGAAGTTGAGGGAGAACATGAGATGGGAGTTTTTCGACATACCCTAACTGACATGAACCGGAACAAAACGAGTCCAGGCACAGTAAGACAAGACGAGCGTTTGACATTAAAAAGTATATAAATTGTATTCTTTTTATTAAAATAACCAATCGTTTCGCTAGATAAGACCCTTCTTCCTCAGCTGGGATCATTTGAAGCCGCATTTAAACTGCATTTTGGAAGTTCAAAATCGGGGCACCATATCAGTCCATTATATGGAGAAAAATCCTGAAATGTTTTCCTCAAAAAACAATTTCTTTACGACTGAAGAAAGAAAGACATGAACATCTTAGATGACAAGGGGGTGAGTACATTATATGTGAATCTTTGTTTTAGAAGTGGATTTCTCCTTTAAAAATTACACCTGTCCATAAAACTTAGACACGAGTGCATTCTTCTTGGTCCTGGTTCTAAAATGTAAAATTTAAAACCACTCCTTTTGAGTTGGCGAAGAAGGCAGAAAATAAAATCTAAATGCCTCCACAATCCTTCAACAGTCATGATGACTAGGGAAGAGCAGGACCTATTTACAAAAAGAGGATATACATAAATTGAAAGATTGAGTAACTTCTTTTAACAAAATGTATTGATGATTACATTTAATAATTAAATACAACAATTTATGTGTGTGTGTGTATATATATATATATATATATATATATATATACATATATACACATATATGTAAATGTGTGTGTGTGTGTATGAAGTATGTATATATATAGATAGAGATATAGATGATATAGATATATACATACATACGCACACACACACACACACACATATTCACATGTTCCATATTTTATGGGGACATTCCATAGGTGTAATGGTTTTTATACTGTACAAACTGTATTTTTTATTGCCCTACATCTACCCTACACCTAAATTTAGCCCTCACAGGAGACTGTGCACACTTGTACTTTCTTAAAAAAAAAAAAAAAAAAAAACCTCATTCTGCATGATTTATGAGCCTGTTTCCTCATGGGGATCTAAGAAATGTCCCCAGCAAGGTCAAAATTTACTGGTATTACTATCCTTGTGGGGACATCTGGTCCCTATAATGTGAAAATATTAGGTACACACACAAGCCTCACATCTTCATCTTGCAGATGAAGCCTTTCCTCTCTGCAGAGACCTGATGAGACTCTTCCCAGGTACCACCTTTCCCAGTAGACACAGGGTCTTCAACTACAGGCTTTCACGTGCAAGGCTGACAGTTGAGAATGTATTTGGTATACTCACAGCACAGTGGCGAATATAACAGCGTGTAACTGGTGTCAGCCCTGCCAATGCGGAAGCCTGTGTTCAGGCCACCTGTGTGCTACACAACTTCTTGCGGAGGACAACATGGACTGTGTGGTTCCCACTAACCCCAGCTGCTGATGGAGAAGCCTCTGCACTGCAGAACGTCAGCAGTTCCCTGGCAGCCACAGGTGTGACAAGCATTAAAGATTCTTTTCAGAACCAAACCTTATAAGAGCCACCCACATTATAATAAAAGAGCAATGTTTTCATGTGTTTCCATCATTTCTTGAAAAAAATATATCCTGGCTATACTACTAGATATACCTCACCTTCCTCGAATACATAACTGTTTATCACTGTCTGGTTTAGTTCAGCCACAAAATCAGACATCAGGAGACTACAACGGACAGTCAGGATGGCTGAGAAGACTATTGGTTCAGTAAGTGCGGTATGGTAATCACAAGAGAAAAGCCAATGAACTGTAATATATACATAATAGAAAGCTTTTGCAACATTATACATAACTGTTCAAAAGTTTGATGTCAGTAAGATATTTAAAAATAAATTAATACAAGGATGCATTAAATTGACAGTAAAGGCAATTTTTTTAATGTTACAAAAGCTTTCTATTTCAGATAACTGTTGTTCTAGTGAACGTTGTATTGGTGAAAGAATTTTGAAAATGATATACAACTGTTTTCAACATTGCTAATAATCAGAAATGTTTCTTGAGCAGCAAATTAGCACATTAGAATGATTTCTGAAGGATCATGTGACACTAAGGACCTCTTAATTATAATCTCGAAAAGAAACTGTAACGAGTGGGGTGGGGCCAAGAGCCGTGGGAACTGATTTCAAGAAATTTACACTTATGACTGGTTTTGTGGTCCAGGGTCACATATATATTATACAATGCACTCTAAAATATATACACTGTACATACAGTGGCCTATATCTCACTGAATACATGAATACATATAGCCTATTATATTAATATAAAGTTTGTATACGTACACAGTGCATTACTACAGTATTAATATTAGTGCATTAATTTATGTAGTATACATTACAATAAAATACATTTCATATATTGTGTATGTAGCCATGGCGTGTAAACCGTAGCGTTTCTATACAATTACATTTACATTACACTACATTTACTTTTGGTAATTTAGTAGACGTTTTTATCCAAAGTGACTTTACAAATAAAGATAAAATAGAAGCAGGTTACAATTCATTTTAATACAGTTCATAGTTCACAGCCCCATCCAATCGCCAGCTCTCTATTGAAATGAATGGGACATTGTCGCTTTGTTGCTGCGTGTCGCTTGTAGTGAGAACGGGGCTTCAGTCTGATGTCCTTACTACCCTTCTGGGCCTGGGAACATTTCAGTTACATTGCTCTGTATGGAGGGTCAGAAAGCTCTCAGATTTCATTAAAAATATCCACTTAACACTTAATTTGTGTTCCAAAGAGTAATACAGTATTAATAAGCAGCAAATTAGGAGTTTATTGAGGCAAAAGTCATAGTTAATGGTTTGTTAATGGCGAGAATTGCACCTTAAAATAAAGTGTTACCAAATATGAATATTTAGGTGCCTTTATTGATATTGCATTTATCAGATATTTTTGTTGTATAGATGTGATGCTTAGTTATAATTTGGTGAAATACTTGACTGTTTTTCTTAATTGGTTAATGTGAGTTTACTTGTATACCCACGTGAAAATAATGCACTAAAATACATTTCATTTAAAGTACACTTAGTGCACTTCCCTAATGTACTTAAACTGCTCTGTTTTCGCACACTAATTTTGCACTTAATATACAAAAAGTTGTTCTTTAGTACTTCTTAAAATACACTTAAAATCATCTAAGTGTACTCAACTTTGCTATTTTGAGACACCATGAAGATGAACTAAACTGTGCTTTTAATATACTATCTTAGCAATATTTTAAAAATGTATTTTGTTACCACTTTTGTTCCAATGTGTTTTTATTGAATATTTTGTCAGACATGAAATATATGATACATTTAGACATCTCTTTCATTTTTTTAGATTTAAATTTTTTAGACAAACTGAAGATGAATGAATATTGTTTAAGACAGACTGCCACATGTCTTTAGAGATTTCTCTATCTAATTCCACCTCCCATTTTCTTTTTACTTG
This sequence comes from Cirrhinus mrigala, assembly GCA_036247105.1. Classification (NCBI taxonomy): domain Eukaryota; kingdom Metazoa; phylum Chordata; class Actinopteri; order Cypriniformes; family Cyprinidae; genus Cirrhinus; species Cirrhinus mrigala. Next base: position 1,689,800 of record JAMKFB010000295.1, read on the forward strand.
AGCTAGGGGTTCCAGGTTATAAGAATTGATTACAGAATAAATTTTACCAGTGGCTCCTTTGGAAAATGGACTCAGGTCTATAATAGCCTCAAGGAGGGAAAAGGGAGGCAACGAAGGAAAGTGGCTCAATGAGGAAGACACAAAGCTACGAAGCTGAAGATATCTAAAAAAAAGTGGAAGTCAGGAATTTGGAACTTTATTTTTACTTGACTAAATGATGCAAAGTTTCCATCAATAAACATATCATTTAGTGTCCCAAGACCTTTCCCAGACCAAATATTAAAGGTTTCATCAATAATAGAAGGGGTAAACATATGATTTCTTGCTATGGGAGCATAAACTGATAATTCTTTGAGTGCAAAACTTCTTCTAAATTGTGCCCATGTTTTGAATGAGTGTTTAACAACTGGGTTTGAAGAAACTTTAAATATTGGTTCAGCTGGTGGGAGTCTTGAACAGAGCCGGACGACATGACATATTTTCTAAAGACAACCATTTGGGACCACTATTGTTTGACGAATTGATCCAGTATAACATTGCACGGATATTAGCTGCCCAGTAGTAGTTCTGAATATTGGGTAAAGACAATCCTCCGTGCTCTCGATTTCGCTGTAAAATACTTTTGCGGATGCGTGCATTTTTCCCGTTCCATATGAATGAAGATATTAATTTGTCTAATAATGAAAAAAAAACATTTTGTCAAAAATATAGGTATGCACTGAAAAATATATAGGAATCTGGGTAAGATATTCATTTTTTTAGTATTTATTCTGCCACCTAATGATAATGGTAATGGGTTCCAACGTTCAAAGCCTTTTTTTGTTACCACTTTTAATACAATTAAAACATATTTCAAAAACCTTTAAAGTATACATTAAAATACACTTACTAGTTATATAAAATATACAAATAATATATAATAAATATGTACAAACCGTATTTATAATGTATTGTCCACATATTTTTACAGATTAAATAATTAATTTCAAATGCATTGTAACTATGCTAATATTACCTTTATAAGACAAACTTAATTATGTTAATGGTGTCTTTAAATAGTAAAGTACACTATTACTGTAATTAGTAGCACTTTCTTCCTCATTAAATACACTTCAAGTACTTTTTGGTAATAGTATACTTACTGTTAAAATTGATTCAACAGATTCTAAAATTACACCTCACTTCATAAAGCTGTTGCTTTCGATCATTTATAAATGAACTACTTGAAAGTTAGACATAATACATTTGATTAAAATAACAGTAAAAGTAATTCATGTAAATGTAAACACCAATAATCTGAAAGGATATTACCCTATTACCGCAGATACGACAATGCAGCACAGGTATGGTATGTAATGTACAAACAAACAAATCAGCATCACTTTCTTCAAAAACGCTTTAATGTATAAAATGTATAAAAAAATGTATTTGAAATACAAGTATGTTTATGGTATATTTGTATTACTACAAACATCCTCAAGTACATTTTAATACATTATACAAAAAAAACAACTGAAAAAATGCTATGGCAGAGCTATATTATTCATTTGTAGAACATTTCAGTTATACCTGTATTACTGAAAAGTACAGAACTTTACATCAATAAATAAATAAAAATTACAATGCAATTTTCTGGAAAAAAAATAAAAATAAAGAAATCCTGAAAAACAAAGTGCAGAAGTGATTAGCTGTGTGTGTGCAAAGACTGAAGATGATAAAGTTCAAGAAACAGAATAGGGAGGGATGGAGGGGGTTTTGGAGGTGGATGAGGAGATGGCGTAGGGCTGGTGAGAGGCAAAAATGCCGGGACGATGGCAGGATGTGGCAAAGGCGTGATGATGGGAGGATGACGACGATGCCCTGGCGGCCTAGTTGGTGTTTGGTACATGGCACAGACCCAGAGCATCCTAGTGCTGATAAAACACACGGCGAAATCGAGGAGCCAAGATGTAGACGGTGTGGAGACAGAGCTGGTGGATCCGAAGGTGCAGATGAAGGGCCGATGGAGCGGAGCATCGTCACAGGTTCCAGAGACCTGGGCACAGCCACAGCGACGAGCATCGTCGGTGGAACCAGAGTACCCGAGGACTGGGTGATGCCGGTGAGACCGAGGACCACGGTGTACCCGATGGGGAAAAAGGAACCCACTGCAGCCAAAGAGGTGGAGGGTTGGAGCGCAGCAGAAAGTCTGCAAGTCTGTGGCAGAAGTAGAGTGACGACCGACCAAGGGGGAGCCGGTAGGACGAGGTCACTTCTTTGAGTACAACTTGCATTTTCTGCAACTAAGGGCTTGCAATTCAGACACTGGAGTATTTGCCGACTGCTTTTTTACAGGATCTGTGAAAGTGAAAAAGAATTGATATAAAAATAGCCAATAACAGTTTTGCATTCATGACTGAATATACTGTATGTATTATAATTTGCATTGTTATTCATTAGAATTTTGTTGACATCTCAGTTTACCTTTTGACAACATCCTCATCAAGCTTGACAAATGAGTGCCCATGCTTATCCTCTTGTCTGTCATCACTGTACAGCACTCTGAGTTACACTGAACATAAGATTAGAAGAAGCCCAACAACAGCACTTACAGTGAGTTCAAGTACAAACTCACTGGTATTTTTTGATAAATTATTACAATAAAGCAACCTGTGAGTGTATTACAGGGTATGTTGATAATTGTGGTTTATTGTAACCTAGGGTATTTCGCAAAAATGTGTCTGTTGTGGTAATGCTAACATGCACTCTCTTCACCTCTGTTGCAAAGATTAAAAAAAGTTATCCTAGCAGTCGTGGCATACAATATTTTGCACAAGTGCCTTGCTACTTTACAAAAAATAAATAAACAACAGATTTTAACATGAATGACTGAAAGGGAGCACAAATTAGCCACCCGGAATAGACACATTGCTAACGTTTTTCTTCCAAGATTAAGTGAATCAACCTCCATTAGGCCTGATTAAAAAATCTCTATAACAGAGGTGATGCGACATTAAAATATACTTACTATTCCTTTGCTCGTCTCTGCACTCAGATTTCAGTTTGTTTTCTATAGCAGATGATCTGAAAAACAAATGTTAATATTACACACACAGGCAAATGATAATTGATTATTTGTTTTCTTTTAAAGAATGACAGTACACAGGGAGTACAATTTACCTGGCCGGTAATGTGGTCAAAAGCCTTCCCAGCCTCAGCAGTTTCAGATGTACTATATGCTCTCTTATAAGCAACCCTTCTTACAATTTGATCTTTGTTCTGTGTATCTGTAATGAGAAATATATATTAGAAAATAAAGGCGACAAGGTTGTCAAGCTTTAACAAATATTAAAAACCAATCCACGAACACTACCACAGTTGACTGATCAGCTCAAGACAAAGTAATTGCATGTTCATAACATGGCTTTTCGAAGATCATTAAAGGAACACTCCACTTTTTTTTTAAATTGGCTCATTTTCCAACTCCCCTAGAGTTATACAGATGTGTTTTACCGTTTTTGAATCCATTCAGCCGATCGCCGGGTCTGGCGGTAGCACTTTTAGCATAAATCATTGAATCCGATTAGACCATTACCATCTCACTATAAAATGACTAAAGAGTTTCCATATTTTTCTTATTTAAAACTTGACTCTTCTGTAGCTGCATCGTGTACTAAGACTGGCGAAAAATGAAAAGTTGGGATTTTATAGGCCGATATGGCTAGGAACTATACTCTCATTCCAGCGTAATAATCAAGGAATTTTGCTGCCGTACCATGGGTGCAGCAGGCGCAATGATATTGCGCAGCGCCTGAAAGTGACCGGCACTAAGTTTGTGTAGATGCAGAGTTACATCATTGCCCCTGCTGCACCCATGGTACGGCAGCAAGGTTCCTTGATTGTTACGCCGGAATAAGAGAACTCCTTAGTCATTTCATAGTGAGATGCTAATGGTCTAATTGGATTCAATGATTTATGCTAAGCTATGCTAAAAGTGCTACCGCCAGACCCGGCGATCGGCTGAATGGATTCAAAAACGGTAAAACACATCTGTATAACTCTAGGGGAGTTGGAAAATGAGCCTATTTCAAAAAAAGTGGAGTGTTCCTTTAACCTCATTAAATGAAGCCAAATTGTTCAGGAAATCAGAAATAAATACACAACTTAATTTTACAAATAAAATAATGTTAATGTTGTACATGTTATTATGACAAGTTAATTTTCTTTTCTGCCAATGCATGTGTCAAAAACACGACTGGCACAAATCTCACCTGAAATTACAATGAGGTTCCAAAAGCCAGACGCCATACACGCTTGCAGAAGCTGGTAAAAATTAGAACATACAGCTATATGTTATAATTAATTTCATACTTTCACCCAAAACAATTTGAATTGTGTCATCACTCACCCATAAGATGCTCCAAACCATCTGAGACTTTCGTTCATCTTCGAAAGAAAAGCTGAGGTATTTCAATGAAATCTGACAGATTTATGTCCCTCCGTTGATGAAAGACGATTCACCACAGATGTTCAAGTTTCAAAAAGTGACACGATCGTTCTATATAATACTGTTCAAATTTATACTTATACTCACATTCCAGGGACATTTGCACGCACATCATATTTGATTTATGAACTATGAAGCTATCCATTGCCAGCTCATTATCATACGATCCAATCAGAGCTGTTCAATGGCTCTGGAACCAATCAGGTTTAGTCAGCGTGTTGTTTGAATTTGAACACAAGTAAACACTAGCTGTGTCTCATTACGAAGGATGCACCCTCCGGAGGCTGCATTCGAAGGCTACATACGTCATAGAGGCTGTCTCATTTCAGAAAAGCAAGTAGCGCACTCCAACTGCGACCTTCGAATGCGTCCTTCTTTCACAGGAATTCGGAGGATGCATGCGGTGTATCCTTCGCTGCTACAGAAAACCCACAATTCTTTGCGTCGCCGTAACCAACGGTCGTTTATTTGAAAAAAATTGCGACGCCGGTGTTGCAGTCGATTCTGTTCCCCTCTGGAATTCCTGTTCCCCCTCGACCAAGCGTATCTGCTGAGCGGGTTGCCAGGTCTGCGTAATTAACTCGACCAACTGTTAATCAAACGTTGCCTAATAGCGCGGAAATAAAACTGTGGTTTTGGCAACACCGTTGCTGAAAACGCGTCCAAAGCACAACTGGATGTACGGAAAGCGAAAAGGGACAAAAGTATTGGCGCTACTTTCAAATGTCTTGCTACACTGCAGCGTAATAAAATTATTACACCCTTCCATTGATGTTCTGTGGTTTTTAATTATCCTTGCAATTGTTCCTTTGTTTCTGTCAAATGACTGAGTTTATGCAGTTGAATTTTGCATATACATTGTAGTATAATCTGTCGGTGCACACAGATAAAAGTTTATTGCAAAATATTACATAAATATTATAGACTATACATTATGCATTATAATATTTCATCTATCAGTCCTCTAACTACATGACATGTATTGAATTTGAATCATTAAAAAAAAAGTTATTGTTTTAGGAATGTCTCAATACAAGATGCAAAGGTAAATATACAGCTGCTATAGTAACTGATGAAATTAATTAGCCTAATTAAGTTAATCAATTGAGCTATAAATTTGGGGAAATGACCATGCCGCATTGTCACTTGAATTTCTATTCTTGCTGGCATTTTTATCTGAACAATGGATCCAAAGCTGTTTGAACAAATATTTAACTACAAAACTCGTGGCATTTACCCATTTGGCATAAAGAAAGAGCAGAAATATGTCATTCGCAGACGTTCTTCCAACTTCCAAGTTGATGGTAAGGAAACTACTCTAAATGATAGATATCTTTGTTGTTTTTATTTTATCTTGTTTGTTTAGTTTTGATTTTGCTAACAACAATGGTGTTTTAATAGATGACAAACTTTACCACGTTTCCAAAAAAAAAAATGTGGAGTTGCGAAGAAAGGTGGTTGTTGGCCGAAAAGAGGCCAACCAAATCTTTGTAGAATTCCATGCCAGCCCGTATGGAGCACACTGCGGAACAGAGAAGACCAAGTTAGCCATGTCATCCAGATTTTATTGGCCTGGAATGGGGGTGGACATCGATAAATGGGTAAATATAAAAATTCCTTTCAGCTTTGCAGTGAGATATAAATGGATTATGTTTTAGACTGTATTTCTCATGTACTTATTTCTGAATATCAGGTTTTGCAGTGTGCAGACTGCCAATTTAGCAGGCTGTCCATTAAACAGGAGCCCAAGTACATCCCAATATGTGTATGTAAGCTTGTTCTCAGGCATTCAAACAGAATGTCACATAACATGGTCATAGATTTAAATGTATTTGTTGTGCTCTTTTAATTTTAAGGTGACTAAGCCTCTGGAACTGCTGGGTATGGACCTTGTGGGCAAAGTCACCAGGACAAGAAAAGGAAATGAGTACATCTGTGTCCTGGTTGACTATTATACCAAATGGGCAGAAGCCTATGCAATTCCAAATAAATCAGCCGCAGTTGTCTCCCGCTGTATCATCAACTTCTTTTACAGGTTTGGGGCACCAAAGAGGATACTCACTGATCAAGGCAGTGAGTTTGTGAACCAGGTTTGTAGCTTGCTGAATGAACTAATTTTGTATGCATGGAAACATAGTGTACACAATTTGCAATGAAACATAAGTGTTTTATGCAAATCAGAATCCTACAAACTTTATGCATGTTTTCCAAACAGATCAATAGAGAGCTCTGTGGCTTCCTCAGTGTGGAAAGAAGCCTCTGTGCCCCATATCATCCACAGACTAATGGGCTTGTGGAAAAACTAAATGGTACCATTCAGAGGTGAACCTTTATTAACAGTTGGCTTTATAATATAGGTTGTTTCTCCAATTGGTTCTACTAATAACTTTCAACTCCTTTTGGTTCTGACTCTAGAGCCTTGTGTAAACTTGTGGGTTCACAATCAGAAAAATGGGATGAGTACCTAGATGCAGTAATGTTTGGTCTAAGAACCAAGACTCAGCTGACAACTAGGTACTCCCCATTTTTCTTAATGTTTGGCATGGAGGCACGATATCCTTGTGAGGTGCCTGAGACATTTGAGGTAAGATATAATGTACATCTTTCAATAATTCATGTTTCAATTACAAATGTTACATAATTTGTATATTTCCCAAAAGATCAACAGCACAGTGGAGTCTGTCATCGCAGAAAACACTGTGTCCGAGGCCATTTCTCTCAAGGAGAAAATGGACCACATTGTTAAAGAGAATGTGGGCAAAAAACAGGAGCGACGACACCGGGTGGCAACTCAGGCACCGTTCTCTGTAGGCCAAAAGGTCCTACGGAAAAACATAAGGACCCAGCAGAGGAAGGGGGGAAAGCTTGAGCGCAGCTGGTTGGGGCCATATGAAATCGTATTCCTCAAAGAAAAGAGTGCGGATCTGAGGGATGAGAAGGGTCACACATACCCCAAAATTAATACAGACCACTTAAAATTATTTAAAGAGGAAACACCCCGGGTACCCCACAGACTTCTTCTAGATGAACCCCAACTTAAAAGACCACATCAAGAAACTTCACCTTCTCCTGTAGACATCATCACTAAAGAAGAGCAACCCCCACCATCACCTCCATCCTCCCCAACTGCACCAAAGCCTTCTCCCTGTGACTCCCCCAAATCCTCCACTTCCCTGTCTCCACTGGATTTATCAGCGCCACTTTCCTCTCCTGTGTCCCACCCCACTACACTGCCAACGGTTATACCAGCTGATGCCAAGGATGCAGTGCATAGCTGTGAGTGGTGATGTAAAATCACGTTGTAATCGCTCAATGTTGGTCTGAATTGTAATTTGTGTGTGTGTGGGGTGTGTGGTTTTATTTATTATTTTATTTATTTATTTTTTTTTTTCTCCCATTTTTCCATAGATATCAAAAGTGCCTGGGCTGGGAATGACAGTGTAGTACTGCTGTCCAAAGTGGGACCCCATAAGTTATTCTACCAAGACATTTTACAGGTCGGCCCTGGAAAGGAGTTGGAGAGTGAGGTTTGTGTGTGTGTCTGTGTGTCAGATAAGACTTTCATATAGTGTATTAATATATTGAATCAATGCTTCATTTTCCAATGTTTGCTAAGGTAATCAATGCATACCTGATGCTAAAAGTGAGGCAGCACAATTTGACCTCACCAGAGAAGGCCTTCCATATGGACACATTTGCTATAACCGCAATGTGGAATGGAAAATATCAGGGCCTCAAGGTCTGTAGTATATATTAATTCTTTTAGTTATTCATTTTGTTTGGGCAAAATTAATTTGTTTGTAAATTAATTTGTCAAATTACTATTTGAAATTAGTTTGTATTCCTTTTTGTTGGATGCTTTTAGCAATGTGTAGATGATGCATCTTTGTTTTCTTTTTATTTTCAGGTGAACCCAGCAAACTATGATGTCATAGTGGGCATTGTCAATGAGTGCCACCATTGGTTTTTAGTTGTAAGTGTTTGTGATCGAGAACCGTTTCCTTTTGCACTTTCCCTTATCCCTTTGAAATGTGCATTCTTTTTATTTATTGCATATTACCTAGGCTATATACCCATCCCAAAAAAAAACCATTCTACTTGACCCACTTGGGGAGTCTGACATCAAGAAGAAAAGGTGTTTGGAAACAACAAGGTATTTAATTCACCAGAATTTCATGTGTTTTTGGGAAGGTGTATTTGATTGAATGACAGAGAAAAAACTTGTAGAGCATTCATGAGACAAAAGGGAATTCCAGTTTCACGCTGGGTGTGCGAAAGTCCTCCTCACCCACTTCAAATGGATTCTACATCATGTGGTGTGTTCGCTTTGAAGGTGTGTGGCGGCACATATGAAACCTTCATTGAAATATGAGGATTTGTGTTCATTTTAGTAGTTCTTTAAACCTTTTTTTTTTTTTTTTCTCCAGTTTGCAGAGCATATTTTGCAAAATACCAACATTGACTTCTCCAATGCACCACAAGACGTAGCACAATTCAGAATGGAGATTGCATCAACACTGCTTGAACAATCTGGTACGTTTTTTTTTTTTTTAAATATTAATGTTATTGGCATGCCATTTGATGTGCATCACTTTCATAAGTGTTTAAGATTTGACCTAAAAGTCACGCACCGTTCTTTTGTACTGTACCTCATAGATGACCTAAGTGACCTGTGTCACTTTTGTGGGGAGGCAGAAACATTTGATGACTCTGCAGAAGTTCTCTGGGTAGTTTATTATTATTATTATTATTTAATTTATGTATTTATTTAGTAGTTGTTGTTAATGTATTAAATTGGTGTGGAATATAAATGAATAGACTAGAACATTTGCTGACACCTTTTTTTTTATTTTTTTTTTTACAGATTTCCTGTGATTACTGTGGGCGATGGTTCCATATGGATTGTGTTAATAATCCATCCACAGAAAAACAATACAAATGCTTTTCCTGCAATAAATCAAATTGAATTTTGAAGTCATTGTTTTTGTAGTCTTTCTTTTTCTTTCTTTCTATTTATTTAATTTTATTTATTTTTATTTTTTAAATCGTAAACCTGCTGAAATTTGTTTACTTCACTCATAAAATCAAGTGACTAAAAAAAAAAAAAAAACCACCCGTGACAGACATCGTCTCAAATATGCTTGCGCTAGATCTTTTGTATAATGACCAAAGACTCAAACATTACGCTTAAATCTGTTTTTAGTTGGGGAAAACCTCGCTTCTCAAATCCATTTAAGTTTCGTTTTTAAGACGGTACTTTTTTTTTTACCATTTTGCTTCCCGTACATCCAGTTGTGCTTCATGAGTACGTTAGTTCTGATAATACGTATGGTAGCTCGGCAACTACGCAAGATATGTAGTATGATTGCGTAAAGGGGAACAGACATTCCGAGGGGAACAGAATCGACTGCAACACCGGCAGATGTAAACACAAGCGACGATGTGGTGTTTAAATATAAAAAGTAAAACTAATACATTTTTTTGTCCTCCTTTTTTCTGTAACAGATGTCAGTTGTACTTATGCTGCAGCTCCTCAAATATGCAATAAAATTATTAGTGCACGAGTCAGGTGTAAGTGTGTTGTCATAACAATGTGATACTTGCTTTCTTTTTCCGTCCGTCCTACGAAGGCCGTCTCATTTAATTCTAGGCTTGAGGACACTCCGTATACGCATCCTACAGAGGATGCGACCTTTAAAGGATACGACCTCCTGCATCCTTCCAAATGAGACACAGCTACTTGTGGCAGAGCACTAAGGGATTAAAGATGTAGCACGACTACGCCACCCTGGGCCTCGCCCAGGGACCTCTATGATTTAAATTTCGTTTAGGCAACACAGGTAAGCTCACGATGAATTGGCAGGAGACGCAGATATACAAAAGATCATGTTTATTACAATAAAAGGGAATTATTACAAAAAATAGAAAAAAAGGAAAGCTGCTAAATCACTGAGGGCAACAATCACATAGATAACACTTCACAAATACAATAATGGGCGACCTGGGTCATCAAGGACATCCAAAAGTTCCGGTACAGGAACTGAGGCTCGACAGCAGGGCATAAGGGCGCAATCGGCCTCCACAGCAAAACACCCTTCACTTATACCTGTGACACACACATACACACACTCACACAACACAACCACTTCAACCAGCACTCGTGAAAGAAGCACCAACACCAGAAATCCACCACTGCTTTAGGCACTCAGCTCCTGTAACAAATAAAAATAGATTATACACTTAAGACACAGTCACTCACAATTACAAGTGGGTTACAAATAAACAAGTTATCCCACCCACATATTTAACCCACAAATAAACATACAAAGATGTAAATCCAAAACAAATAATGCAAAACAATAAATAATCTTATTACTGGGATTACAAAACAACTTAGCCAAAAGGCACAAACATTACTAGACTCTTACAAACACTTCATATAACAACACAACAAGGAACACTTACACAATAAATTTAGACAGACACAACACAACGCAGCAACAATTAGCTGAGCGCAATGAACTAACTCACGCCAAACACACACCATCACATATTTCACAAATACTTAAAGAACAACCAGGTAAGGTTTGTGTACCCAAATACACACACACACACTTCAATGACAAAAAAACAAAACGAATTAACAAAACCAAAATTAACCAAAACAAAGCAACAGCGTCTCCAGATGATCGTTCCCACGTAGCTCAACAACAGCGAAGCTAATAGTAGACCGCGACGTCACGGACCTGTCTATAATAATATTACACGTTAGACAGATCAAACAAACCCTCTGCGATTATCAATTAAAGAATAAAAAAAATCTGAATCTCCCCTTAATAAATTTAAAACCACCTACCGTATGAATAAGATCTAAATTCCCATCAGTCAAACAGACAACAATGTGCCGGGAAGCTGAGAGCTCGCAGTCTATCGGGGAAACAATGGGCTCAGTAGAGGGACATAACGCGTCCGTAATCTCAGGTAAACACCCGCACTCACTGCGCTGGAGCAGTCTCACTCAAACCGCTGACTACAAATAAAACACAAAACACTGCTACCACCTGAGGAATTTCCTACACAGGACACATCGCAACCGACTCTCTTACCTGCAGAGGGGCAACCTCAGCCAAACACCAGCCACGGGATTTCCGTCAAAGTGACGTTCTATAGGGAAATACAGCTTACATGAGCGTCGATTCACTGCAAAACAATCACACCAACATCATCCACATACCTGGATGGCGACTAAATGTGACGCAGGGAGCAAAGGGGCGTGACTCGTAACGCCATACTACCTTAACCACGAATTTATACATTCCCTTGCTGTCAATGATAGGGTCACTGATGAAAAATCAGCCAATCAGTTTTAAGGAGGAGGAGCCTCCTACTACAGTCTATCCCCCCTTTCTGCATCGTCGCCCCGACGATGACAAAAACACCCATCACTCAGTTCCAAGGCCTAAACAATGCTGCAATGGTCCTAGAAGTCCCCTCAGACAGTCCCACATCACTACCAACCACCCCTGCAGATCGCGGGAGATGGTGGACATTGGAATGTTGACCAGCTGTAGCTCGCCTAGACCGTCGCGGTACTAAATCCCCATTGGACAACCCTTCAGACAACTGAACCACTTCACTCTCAAGGGGCTGAACTGAATTAGCTGGAGCACCCAGCCCACTAATAGGCCCTAAACGCCCTGGGTCAACTGGTACTGCGACATCAATAGCCGGAGGGTTCTCTGGAACCAAAACCCACAAATCTCCCTGCTCTAACCCCTCAGAATCCAGCCCACTCCCAGGTGGTTCCAATTCAACTACAGGGCTATGGGTTGGTGCCGGGACAGAAAAGTCCTTCTGCGTTCGACCCTTCAACAGCGAACGATGCACCTGTTTCACCTTCCCCAAATTGTCTACCGGGGCAATGGAATAAACCGAACCTCCTTCTTTAGGGGCCCTCACTACCTGATACACCACTGGGCTCCACAGGTCCCGGATCTTTGACCGACCTCTCACGCCAACATCACGGAGATAAACCAGCTGACCCTCCCCCAGTGGTGTATCCCGCACATGTGAGTCATGCTGTACCTTACGCCGTTCGGCAGTAATTCTCAGGTGCTCCCGTGCCCCTTCAAAAGCCACCTGCAGGCGAGTCTGATGCTCTATAACCCACTCATGTACATTTCCGGCAACAGTATCCTCCACTCTGCCTAGCAGAAAATCAACCGGTAAGCGAGGCTCTTGTCCAAACATCAAGTAATACGGCGACTCACCTGTGGATTGATGGGGGGTCGTATTATAACTAAACAAAACCTGTGGGAGACATAAAGCCCAATCTCGCTTGCTTGAAGGGGGCAAAGTGCGCAAAAGGTTGTGCAGGGTCCTGTTAAACCTCTCGCACTGGCCATTCCCTGCAGGATGGTAGGGTGTGGTTCGAGACTTCTCCACCTTATACAGACTACAAAGCTGCTGTATAAGTGAAGATTCAAAGTTGCGGCCCTGGTCAGAATGTATACGACCAGGGACCCCAAACTTACAGAACCATTCCACCACGAGCACTTGAGCCACAGTTTCTGCCCTCTGATCCCGTGTAGGAACCGCCAGGGTGTACTTTGTGAAGACATCCGTCATCACTAGCACGTTCTCTAAACCCGAACTGGATGGCTCCAACACGGTAAAATCCACAGCCAAGATCTCATTTGGCCTAGAGGCCAGCAAATGCCCCATAAAACTAGAGGCCACCGGCTGTACATCTTTAGCGGACTGGCAACGTTCGCACTCCCTACACCAACGAGCTACCTCACCGGTCATACCAGGCCAATAGCAGCGTTGACGAACCAACTCCGTTGTACGCTCAATGCCCTGGTGTCCGTGCTCCTGATGCAGCCACCTCAAAATCTCTTCCCTTAACACAGAGGGCAAAAGCACTTGGAAAATTTCCTCTCTCCCATCAGGGCGGAAGATTCGACGGTAAAGAACCCCCTCACGCTCTACCAGGCGGTCCCACTGACGGAGCACAGTCAAGCTACCCTTAGACCATGATTGACGCTCATCACCACCGGGAAAACTCTTACGTCGCCAAAAACACAGGACCCTACCAATATCTGGGTCGGACTCTTGTAAGGCCCGCAAATCAGCTGCAGAATGGCTTGGAAAAACCTTAAGTGCAGCTTGGGTAGCCCAATATGCTGGCTCCACTCCTGCTGCCTGTTGTACAACTGCAGGAACCACTGTGGCTGGCAAAAGTTGCGCAACCCCATCGCTATCGGCTGGAGGCTGTCTCGAAAGGGCATCTGCGTTACTATTACTCTTACCTGGCCTGTACCGAATTTCAAAGTCAAAAACTGCAAGCTGTGCAGCCCAGCGCTGTTCTGTGGCGCCCAGCTTTGCTGACTCCAAATGACTCAGGGGGTTATTGTCAGTAAAAACAACACATCTATGCCCCAACAAATACTCCCTGAATTTTTCCGTCATCGCCCACTTCAACGCCAGAAATTCTAATTTCATTGAGCTGTAATTTACTGGATTGCGCTCAGTGGGCCGCAAGCTACGACTGGCAAAAGCAATAGGGCGAACCTTTCCCTCTTGCTCCTGAGAGAGGACTGCCCCCAAGCCACGATGGCTTGCGTCCACTTCGAGGATGAAGGGCAATGAAAAATCGGCATATGCCAGAATAGGCGAAGTTGTGAGCTTCTCCTTTAAGGTGTCAAAACTGTTCTGACAATGCTCTGTCCACGCACTAGCAAAGCTTGGTCCTGCTGATTTCTTATGCCTGCTCCCAACAAACTCTGCAACCAGCTTATGTAGAGGGGCTGCCAACTTGGCAAACCCCTCCACAAAGCGACGATAGTAGCTGGCGAATCCTAGAAACGAGCGAAGCTCCGTAACATTAACTGGACGACCCCATTTTGCCACTACCTCCACTTTACTTGGGTCTGTGGCGACCCCCTGGGAGGACACCACATGACCCAAATACTTAACCTGCTGCTTAAAGAACGCACACTTCTCCAGCTTTGCTTTGAGTCCTTCACGCTTCAATCGACCCAAGACTACTTCCAACCGTTCCAGATGCTGAGTCACTGAGGAGGAAAATACCACAATGTCATCAAGATACAAAAGCAATGACTGATGTCGCTGGTCACCAAATAATCTTTCCATTAAACGCTGGAAAGTACTGGGGGCATTACAAAGACCAAACGGCATTCTGTTCCATTCAAATAACCCAAACGGAGTACAGAATGCAGTTTTGGCCTTATCCCCCTCAGTGACTGGAACTTGGTTGTACCCGCTGGCCAAATCCAAAGTGGAAAACCAGCGGGCCCCTGTCAACGCATCCAACGTTTCCTCTATACGAGGCAGCGGAAATGCGTCCTTCCTGGTCTTTGAATTCAACTGACGGTAGTCTACGCACATGCGCAGACTACCATCCTTCTTTTTCACCAGGACAATAGGAGACGCGTAAGGGCTACAACTCTCGCGGATAATCTGGGCTTCCAACAGCTGGTTGATGTGCGTCTTTACGACGTCATACTCTGAAGGGGGCAAACGCCTATACCGCTGCCGAACTGGAACATCATCTGTAAGGGGAATGTCATGTGAAATCAGGTTAGTACACCCTAAATCATTATCATGAGCCGAAAACACTGACTGATAGTGCCGTAACAGGGTCCTAACTTCCCCTTGCTCCTCCATCCCCAGAGCAGATAAATCGACCGATTCAATCTGATCCTGCAACGAGGGTCCTACCACACAACCTTGGGAGCCCACAGTGGCAACCGCATCCATGACTTCGGTCACCCCTGGAGGTAAACTTACCACATACACACCATGCAGGGTACCCAGCAAGGTATTTGGATAGAGTACCACATCTATCATTCCCACATTCACCACTGGAATGTAGACTGTACCTCGACTCACCGGCACCAGGGCAGGAGAGACCAAAAGACCAGCCGGGAGTCCAGACTCAAGTGGCTCAAACAACACTGTACCCCCTGAACACTGTTCAGAACAGGTAGCAGTGATTATCTTCATTGTGCCACCTGGAACACGGCACTGATAACGCCCTCGCACCCTTGCCCTACCTACCTGTCCAAATACTGGCTGGGATTTAATTTCGTGACAATGCTGCAGTGCTTGCATCACAAAACTGGGAGCCTCTACCACTGGTGGTGAATTAAACAAGGCTTGGCCATGTTGGCCAAAGAGTTCCTGGTAGCACCGGCTCAGCACATTCATCCCCAGTACCCCAGGGACCTCAGCACACATGCCACCAGGGGGGTCCCTGACCACCAATATCCCACACTCTGGCACTATCTTGTTGCACAACTCCACATCTAACTCCATATAACCAACGTATGGAATTGCAAGCCCATTAGCGGCACGTAGCTGAAGCCACTGACACAGTTTTAAACGCTCTTGGCCCCATGGTTTAAAGTTTTTCAAAAAGCAGCTTTCGGTTATGGTGGATACCATAGAGCCCGTATCAATTAAACAAGCAACGGAAACTCCACCAATACTGACCACCAACTGCGGGCAGCCAGACATCAAACGAGACATTGAGCTACCCCCAGTTAACACCTCCGAGCCCCTAATTCCCCCATCCGAGCTGTGGCTCAACAGCCCGGTGGGTATTAGTTTCCCGATGGCTGACTTGACTGACGCTGCCCCTCTACTGGAAATGACGCCGTAGGGACTGAAGACAAAGGGCCAGGCAATGGAGCCTTACACTCCCTGGCAAAATGGCCAGGTTGGTGGCACCGCCTACAAATCACTGGCCCATAACGTGGAGAACGACTTTGCGAACGTGCACCCTGAAACTGAGCAAAACTTTGAGTAAGCTGATTCAACTGATTTTGTTGTGCTTTTAACATCTCCCT
Source organism: Cirrhinus mrigala (assembly GCA_036247105.1). Lineage (NCBI taxonomy): Eukaryota > Metazoa > Chordata > Actinopteri > Cypriniformes > Cyprinidae > Cirrhinus > Cirrhinus mrigala. Next base: position 1,706,159 of record JAMKFB010000295.1, read on the forward strand.
TAATTCACTCAGCTCAGAAGGAGAGGACCCTCCCGTATCCGAACGCTGTCCCCCCTGAACACCATACTGAATCCCATACGATAACGGGACTGACTGGCTACGAGCCCGCACGCCCCCAGGCATACCCTCCTGCTCCCACCTAATCGCCTCACTGCGTACCTCTAACAACGTGGCAGTTGGTTGCCGGCGGACTAATTGTTTAAGCTCACGCCGAAGTGCATTATCGGCCACGTGTTCAACAAACTGGTCACGTAACAACACGGGGGCATTTGGCACAGCCCCAGAAAACTGCCGTTTCACTTTCTCCATAAGGCTCATCAGAGCAAGGGAGAATTCTAATAAACTCTCCCCCTCCAACTGCCTTCTGGAGAAAAACGCTTCCTGTAATGCCACGTGGGATTGAGAGCATCCAAATACCTCACGTAACGCGAGAAAAATCTTATCTGGATCCCTTCGTTCAACCTCCGAACGGTATCGGATCTCCTCCCGCGCTTCCCCTTCTAGATGGTCAAATAAAAAGAAAGCCTGGTCCGAAACCGACAAATAACGAGCCCGAATACAGGCCTGTGCCTCCTCAATCCATTCGTTGATGCCAATCCCAGACCTGCCATTAAACTTGGGGCATTTCCGGTCCCTAGGTACAAACACAAATCTTTCTGAATGGCTAGCACTTGCACCAACTGGTTGAGGGGTAACAGGTTCTGCATCGGACACAGTAGATGTCGTTGTACTAGAACCAGGCAATGCGAGGGCCTGCTCTTGACGCAGCCTCTCGTTGTCTGCCTTCAACTGGGCCACAAGTTCTTTAAGTTCTCTAAGTTCCTCCTCCATTTTACTTACCACCCCAATAGGGAACCACAGGCAGGAAACCCAACAGAATAGAGGAAACCGTTCTTCACAATCCAGACGGACGCTGCTGCTTTGCCTTGACTCTAAAGACACAGAACACACTGAGACAAAAAAAAAAAACAACAATCCAAACAGAAACAAAACAAGATCTAGATAACCACGTCTCTGCCTGACTATCGTGACCCTGCCGACTACGCCAAAATGTGGCAGAGCACTAAGGGATTAAAGATGTAGCACGACTACGCCACCCTGGGCCTCGCCCAGGGACCTCTATGATTTAAATTTCGTTTAGGCAACACAGGTAAGCTCACGATGAATTGGCAGGAGACGCAGATATACAAAAGATCATGTTTATTACAATAAAAGGGAATTATTACAAAAAATAGAAAAAAAGGAAAGCTGCTAAATCACTGAGGGCAACAATCACATAGATAACACTTCACAAATACAATAATGGGCGACCTGGGTCATCAAGGACATCCAAAAGTTCCGGTACAGGAACTGAGGCTCGACAGCAGGGCATAAGGGCGCAATCGGCCTCCACAGCAAAACACCCTTCACTTATACCTGTGACACACACATACACACACTCACACAACACAACCACTTCAACCAGCACTCGTGAAAGAAGCACCAACACCAGAAATCCACCACTGCTTTAGGCACTCAGCTCCTGTAACAAATAAAAATAGATTATACACTTAAGACACAGTCACTCACAATTACAAGTGGGTTACAAATAAACAAGTTATCCCACCCACATATTTAACCCACAAATAAACATACAAAGATGTAAATCCAAAACAAATAATGCAAAACAATAAATAATCTTATTACTGGGATTACAAAACAACTTAGCCAAAAGGCACAAACATTACTAGACTCTTACAAACACTTCATATAACAACACAACAAGGAACACTTACACAATAAATTTAGACAGACACAACACAACGCAGCAACAATTAGCTGAGCGCAATGAACTAACTCACGCCAAACACACACCATCACATATTTCACAAATACTTAAAGAACAACCAGGTAAGGTTTGTGTACCCAAATACACACACACACACTTCAATGACAAAAAAACAAAACGAATTAACAAAACCAAAATTAACCAAAACAAAGCAACAGCGTCTCCAGATGATCGTTCCCACGTAGCTCAACAACAGCGAAGCTAATAGTAGACCGCGACGTCACGGACCTGTCTATAATAATATTACACGTTAGACAGATCAAACAAACCCTCTGCGATTATCAATTAAAGAATAAAAAAAATCTGAATCTCCCCTTAATAAATTTAAAACCACCTACCGTATGAATAAGATCTAAATTCCCATCAGTCAAACAGACAACAATGTGCCGGGAAGCTGAGAGCTCGCAGTCTATCGGGGAAACAATGGGCTCAGTAGAGGGACATAACGCGTCCGTAATCTCAGGTAAACACCCGCACTCACTGCGCTGGAGCAGTCTCACTCAAACCGCTGACTACAAATAAAACACAAAACACTGCTACCACCTGAGGAATTTCCTACACAGGACACATCGCAACCGACTCTCTTACCTGCAGAGGGGCAACCTCAGCCAAACACCAGCCACGGGATTTCCGTCAAAGTGACGTTCTATAGGGAAATACAGCTTACATGAGCGTCGATTCACTGCAAAACAATCACACCAACATCATCCACATACCTGGATGGCGACTAAATGTGACGCAGGGAGCAAAGGGGCGTGACTCGTAACGCCATACTACCTTAACCACGAATTTATACATTCCCTTGCTGTCAATGATAGGGTCACTGATGAAAAATCAGCCAATCAGTTTTAAGGAGGAGGAGCCTCCTACTACAGTCTATCCCCCCTTTCTGCATCGTCGCCCCGACGATGACAAAAACACCCATCACTCAGTTCCAAGGCCTAAACAATGCTGCAATGGTCCTAGAAGTCCCCTCAGACAGTCCCACATCACTACCAACCACCCCTGCAGATCGCGGGAGATGGTGGACATTGGAATGTTGACCAGCTGTAGCTCGCCTAGACCGTCGCGGTACTAAATCCCCATTGGACAACCCTTCAGACAACTGAACCACTTCACTCTCAAGGGGCTGAACTGAATTAGCTGGAGCACCCAGCCCACTAATAGGCCCTAAACGCCCTGGGTCAACTGGTACTGCGACATCAATAGCCGGAGGGTTCTCTGGAACCAAAACCCACAAATCTCCCTGCTCTAACCCCTCAGAATCCAGCCCACTCCCAGGTGGTTCCAATTCAACTACAGGGCTATGGGTTGGTGCCGGGACAGAAAAGTCCTTCTGCGTTCGACCCTTCAACAGCGAACGATGCACCTGTTTCACCTTCCCCAAATTGTCTACCGGGGCAATGGAATAAACCGAACCTCCTTCTTTAGGGGCCCTCACTACCTGATACACCACTGGGCTCCACAGGTCCCGGATCTTTGACCGACCTCTCACGCCAACATCACGGAGATAAACCAGCTGACCCTCCCCCAGTGGTGTATCCCGCACATGTGAGTCATGCTGTACCTTACGCCGTTCGGCAGTAATTCTCAGGTGCTCCCGTGCCCCTTCAAAAGCCACCTGCAGGCGAGTCTGATGCTCTATAACCCACTCATGTACATTTCCGGCAACAGTATCCTCCACTCTGCCTAGCAGAAAATCAACCGGTAAGCGAGGCTCTTGTCCAAACATCAAGTAATACGGCGACTCACCTGTGGATTGATGGGGGGTCGTATTATAACTAAACAAAACCTGTGGGAGACATAAAGCCCAATCTCGCTTGCTTGAAGGGGGCAAAGTGCGCAAAAGGTTGTGCAGGGTCCTGTTAAACCTCTCGCACTGGCCATTCCCTGCAGGATGGTAGGGTGTGGTTCGAGACTTCTCCACCTTATACAGACTACAAAGCTGCTGTATAAGTGAAGATTCAAAGTTGCGGCCCTGGTCAGAATGTATACGACCAGGGACCCCAAACTTACAGAACCATTCCACCACGAGCACTTGAGCCACAGTTTCTGCCCTCTGATCCCGTGTAGGAACCGCCAGGGTGTACTTTGTGAAGACATCCGTCATCACTAGCACGTTCTCTAAACCCGAACTGGATGGCTCCAACACGGTAAAATCCACAGCCAAGATCTCATTTGGCCTAGAGGCCAGCAAATGCCCCATAAAACTAGAGGCCACCGGCTGTACATCTTTAGCGGACTGGCAACGTTCGCACTCCCTACACCAACGAGCTACCTCACCGGTCATACCAGGCCAATAGCAGCGTTGACGAACCAACTCCGTTGTACGCTCAATGCCCTGGTGTCCGTGCTCCTGATGCAGCCACCTCAAAATCTCTTCCCTTAACACAGAGGGCAAAAGCACTTGGAAAATTTCCTCTCTCCCATCAGGGCGGAAGATTCGACGGTAAAGAACCCCCTCACGCTCTACCAGGCGGTCCCACTGACGGAGCACAGTCAAGCTACCCTTAGACCATGATTGACGCTCATCACCACCGGGAAAACTCTTACGTCGCCAAAAACACAGGACCCTACCAATATCTGGGTCGGACTCTTGTAAGGCCCGCAAATCAGCTGCAGAATGGCTTGGAAAAACCTTAAGTGCAGCTTGGGTAGCCCAATATGCTGGCTCCACTCCTGCTGCCTGTTGTACAACTGCAGGAACCACTGTGGCTGGCAAAAGTTGCGCAACCCCATCGCTATCGGCTGGAGGCTGTCTCGAAAGGGCATCTGCGTTACTATTACTCTTACCTGGCCTGTACCGAATTTCAAAGTCAAAAACTGCAAGCTGTGCAGCCCAGCGCTGTTCTGTGGCGCCCAGCTTTGCTGACTCCAAATGACTCAGGGGGTTATTGTCAGTAAAAACAACACATCTATGCCCCAACAAATACTCCCTGAATTTTTCCGTCATCGCCCACTTCAACGCCAGAAATTCTAATTTCATTGAGCTGTAATTTACTGGATTGCGCTCAGTGGGCCGCAAGCTACGACTGGCAAAAGCAATAGGGCGAACCTTTCCCTCTTGCTCCTGAGAGAGGACTGCCCCCAAGCCACGATGGCTTGCGTCCACTTCGAGGATGAAGGGCAATGAAAAATCGGCATATGCCAGAATAGGCGAAGTTGTGAGCTTCTCCTTTAAGGTGTCAAAACTGTTCTGACAATGCTCTGTCCACGCACTAGCAAAGCTTGGTCCTGCTGATTTCTTATGCCTGCTCCCAACAAACTCTGCAACCAGCTTATGTAGAGGGGCTGCCAACTTGGCAAACCCCTCCACAAAGCGACGATAGTAGCTGGCGAATCCTAGAAACGAGCGAAGCTCCGTAACATTAACTGGACGACCCCATTTTGCCACTACCTCCACTTTACTTGGGTCTGTGGCGACCCCCTGGGAGGACACCACATGACCCAAATACTTAACCTGCTGCTTAAAGAACGCACACTTCTCCAGCTTTGCTTTGAGTCCTTCACGCTTCAATCGACCCAAGACTACTTCCAACCGTTCCAGATGCTGAGTCACTGAGGAGGAAAATACCACAATGTCATCAAGATACAAAAGCAATGACTGATGTCGCTGGTCACCAAATAATCTTTCCATTAAACGCTGGAAAGTACTGGGGGCATTACAAAGACCAAACGGCATTCTGTTCCATTCAAATAACCCAAACGGAGTACAGAATGCAGTTTTGGCCTTATCCCCCTCAGTGACTGGAACTTGGTTGTACCCGCTGGCCAAATCCAAAGTGGAAAACCAGCGGGCCCCTGTCAACGCATCCAACGTTTCCTCTATACGAGGCAGCGGAAATGCGTCCTTCCTGGTCTTTGAATTCAACTGACGGTAGTCTACGCACATGCGCAGACTACCATCCTTCTTTTTCACCAGGACAATAGGAGACGCGTAAGGGCTACAACTCTCGCGGATAATCTGGGCTTCCAACAGCTGGTTGATGTGCGTCTTTACGACGTCATACTCTGAAGGGGGCAAACGCCTATACCGCTGCCGAACTGGAACATCATCTGTAAGGGGAATGTCATGTGAAATCAGGTTAGTACACCCTAAATCATTATCATGAGCCGAAAACACTGACTGATAGTGCCGTAACAGGGTCCTAACTTCCCCTTGCTCCTCCATCCCCAGAGCAGATAAATCGACCGATTCAATCTGATCCTGCAACGAGGGTCCTACCACACAACCTTGGGAGCCCACAGTGGCAACCGCATCCATGACTTCGGTCACCCCTGGAGGTAAACTTACCACATACACACCATGCAGGGTACCCAGCAAGGTATTTGGATAGAGTACCACATCTATCATTCCCACATTCACCACTGGAATGTAGACTGTACCTCGACTCACCGGCACCAGGGCAGGAGAGACCAAAAGACCAGCCGGGAGTCCAGACTCAAGTGGCTCAAACAACACTGTACCCCCTGAACACTGTTCAGAACAGGTAGCAGTGATTATCTTCATTGTGCCACCTGGAACACGGCACTGATAACGCCCTCGCACCCTTGCCCTACCTACCTGTCCAAATACTGGCTGGGATTTAATTTCGTGACAATGCTGCAGTGCTTGCATCACAAAACTGGGAGCCTCTACCACTGGTGGTGAATTAAACAAGGCTTGGCCATGTTGGCCAAAGAGTTCCTGGTAGCACCGGCTCAGCACATTCATCCCCAGTACCCCAGGGACCTCAGCACACATGCCACCAGGGGGGTCCCTGACCACCAATATCCCACACTCTGGCACTATCTTGTTGCACAACTCCACATCTAACTCCATATAACCAACGTATGGAATTGCAAGCCCATTAGCGGCACGTAGCTGAAGCCACTGACACAGTTTTAAACGCTCTTGGCCCCATGGTTTAAAGTTTTTCAAAAAGCAGCTTTCGGTTATGGTGGATACCATAGAGCCCGTATCAATTAAACAAGCAACGGAAACTCCACCAATACTGACCACCAACTGCGGGCAGCCAGACATCAAACGAGACATTGAGCTACCCCCAGTTAACACCTCCGAGCCCCTAATTCCCCCATCCGAGCTGTGGCTCAACAGCCCGGTGGGTATTAGTTTCCCGATGGCTGACTTGACTGACGCTGCCCCTCTACTGGAAATGACGCCGTAGGGACTGAAGACAAAGGGCCAGGCAATGGAGCCTTACACTCCCTGGCAAAATGGCCAGGTTGGTGGCACCGCCTACAAATCACTGGCCCATAACGTGGAGAACGACTTTGCGAACGTGCACCCTGAAACTGAGCAAAACTTTGAGTAAGCTGATTCAACTGATTTTGTTGTGCTTTTAACATCTCCCTTAATTCACTCAGCTCAGAAGGAGAGGACCCTCCCGTATCCGAACGCTGTCCCCCCTGAACACCATACTGAATCCCATACGATAACGGGACTGACTGGCTACGAGCCCGCACGCCCCCAGGCATACCCTCCTGCTCCCACCTAATCGCCTCACTGCGTACCTCTAACAACGTGGCAGTTGGTTGCCGGCGGACTAATTGTTTAAGCTCACGCCGAAGTGCATTATCGGCCACGTGTTCAACAAACTGGTCACGTAACAACACGGGGGCATTTGGCACAGCCCCAGAAAACTGCCGTTTCACTTTCTCCATAAGGCTCATCAGAGCAAGGGAGAATTCTAATAAACTCTCCCCCTCCAACTGCCTTCTGGAGAAAAACGCTTCCTGTAATGCCACGTGGGATTGAGAGCATCCAAATACCTCACGTAACGCGAGAAAAATCTTATCTGGATCCCTTCGTTCAACCTCCGAACGGTATCGGATCTCCTCCCGCGCTTCCCCTTCTAGATGGTCAAATAAAAAGAAAGCCTGGTCCGAAACCGACAAATAACGAGCCCGAATACAGGCCTGTGCCTCCTCAATCCATTCGTTGATGCCAATCCCAGACCTGCCATTAAACTTGGGGCATTTCCGGTCCCTAGGTACAAACACAAATCTTTCTGAATGGCTAGCACTTGCACCAACTGGTTGAGGGGTAACAGGTTCTGCATCGGACACAGTAGATGTCGTTGTACTAGAACCAGGCAATGCGAGGGCCTGCTCTTGACGCAGCCTCTCGTTGTCTGCCTTCAACTGGGCCACAAGTTCTTTAAGTTCTCTAAGTTCCTCCTCCATTTTACTTACCACCCCAATAGGGAACCACAGGCAGGAAACCCAACAGAATAGAGGAAACCGTTCTTCACAATCCAGACGGACGCTGCTGCTTTGCCTTGACTCTAAAGACACAGAACACACTGAGACAAAAAAAAAAAACAACAATCCAAACAGAAACAAAACAAGATCTAGATAACCACGTCTCTGCCTGACTATCGTGACCCTGCCGACTACGCCAAAATGTGGCAGAGCACTAAGGGATTAAAGATGTAGCACGACTACGCCACCCTGGGCCTCGCCCAGGGACCTCTATGATTTAAATTTCGTTTAGGCAACACAGGTAAGCTCACGATGAATTGGCAGGAGACGCAGATATACAAAAGATCATGTTTATTACAATAAAAGGGAATTATTACAAAAAATAGAAAAAAAGGAAAGCTGCTAAATCACTGAGGGCAACAATCACATAGATAACACTTCACAAATACAATAATGGGCGACCTGGGTCATCAAGGACATCCAAAAGTTCCGGTACAGGAACTGAGGCTCGACAGCAGGGCATAAGGGCGCAATCGGCCTCCACAGCAAAACACCCTTCACTTATACCTGTGACACACGCATACACACACTCACACAACACAACCACTTCAACCAGCACTCGTGAAAGAAGCACCAACACCAGAAATCCACCACTGCTTTAGGCACTCAGCTCCTGTAACAAATAAAAATAGATTATACACTTAAGACACAGTCACTCACAATTACAAGTGGGTTACAAATAAACAAGTTATCCCACCCACATATTTAACCCACAAATAAACATACAAAGATGTAAATCCAAAACAAATAATGCAAAACAATAAATAATCTTATTACTGGGATTACAAAACAACTTAGCCAAAAGGCACAAACATTACTAGACTCTTACAAACACTTCATATAACAACACAACAAGGAACACTTACACAATAAATTTAGACAGACACAACACAACGCAGCAACAATTAGCTGAGCGCAATGAACTAACTCACGCCAAACACACACCATCACATATTTCACAAATACTTAAAGAACAACCAGGTAAGGTTTGTGTACCCAAATACACACACACACACACACTTCAATGACAAAAAAACAAAACGAATTAACAAAACCAAAATTAACCAAAACAAAGCAACAGCGTCTCCAGATGATCGTTCCCACGTAGCTCAACAACAGCGAAGCTAATAGTAGACCGCGACGTCACGGACCTGTCTATAATAATATTACACGTTAGACAGATCAAACAAACCCTCTGCGATTATCAATTAAAGAATAAAAAAAATCTGAATCTCCCCTTAATAAATTTAAAACCACCTACCGTATGAATAAGATCTAAATTCCCATCAGTCAAACAGACAACAATGTGCCGGGAAGCTGAGAGCTCGCAGTCTATCGGGGAAACAATGGGCTCAGTAGAGGGACATAACGCGTCCGTAATCTCAGGTAAACACCCGCACTCACTGCGCTGGAGCAGTCTCACTCAAACCGCTGACTACAAATAAAACACAAAACACTGCTACCACCTGAGGAATTTCCTACACAGGACACATCGCAACCGACTCTCTTACCTGCAGAGGGGCAACCTCAGCCAAACACCAGCCACGGGATTTCCGTCAAAGTGACGTTCTATAGGGAAATACAGCTTACATGAGCGTCGATTCACTGCAAAACAATCACACCAACATCATCCACATACCTGGATGGCGACTAAATGTGACGCAGGGAGCAAAGGGGCGTGACTCGTAACGCCATACTACCTTAACCACGAATTTATACATTCCCTTGCTGTCAATGATAGGGTCACTGATGAAAAATCAGCCAATCAGTTTTAAGGAGGAGGAGCCTCCTACTACAGTCTATCCCCCCTTTCTGCATCGTCGCCCCGACGATGACAAAAACACCCATCACTCAGTTCCAAGGCCTAAACAATGCTGCAATGGTCCTAGAAGTCCCCTCAGACAGTCCCACATCACTACCAACCACCCCTGCAGATCGCGGGAGATGGTGGACATTGGAATGTTGACCAGCTGTAGCTCGCCTAGACCGTCGCGGTACTAAATCCCCATTGGACAACCCTTCAGACAACTGAACCACTTCACTCTCAAGGGGCTGAACTGAATTAGCTGGAGCACCCAGCCCACTAATAGGCCCTAAACGCCCTGGGTCAACTGGTACTGCGACATCAATAGCCGGAGGGTTCTCTGGAACCAAAACCCACAAATCTCCCTGCTCTAACCCCTCAGAATCCAGCCCACTCCCAGGTGGTTCCAATTCAACTACAGGGCTATGGGTTGGTGCCGGGACAGAAAAGTCCTTCTGCGTTCGACCCTTCAACAGCGAACGATGCACCTGTTTCACCTTCCCCAAATTGTCTACCGGGGCAATGGAATAAACCGAACCTCCTTCTTTAGGGGCCCTCACTACCTGATACACCACTGGGCTCCACAGGTCCCGGATCTTTGACCGACCTCTCACGCCAACATCACGGAGATAAACCAGCTGACCCTCCCCCAGTGGTGTATCCCGCACATGTGAGTCATGCTGTACCTTACGCCGTTCGGCAGTAATTCTCAGGTGCTCCCGTGCCCCTTCAAAAGCCACCTGCAGGCGAGTCTGATGCTCTATAACCCACTCATGTACATTTCCGGCAACAGTATCCTCCACTCTGCCTAGCAGAAAATCAACCGGTAAGCGAGGCTCTTGTCCAAACATCAAGTAATACGGCGACTCACCTGTGGATTGATGGGGGGTCGTATTATAACTAAACAAAACCTGTGGGAGACATAAAGCCCAATCTCGCTTGCTTGAAGGGGGCAAAGTGCGCAAAAGGTTGTGCAGGGTCCTGTTAAACCTCTCGCACTGGCCATTCCCTGCAGGATGGTAGGGTGTGGTTCGAGACTTCTCCACCTTATACAGACTACAAAGCTGCTGTATAAGTGAAGATTCAAAGTTGCGGCCCTGGTCAGAATGTATACGACCAGGGACCCCAAACTTACAGAACCATTCCACCACGAGCACTTGAGCCACAGTTTCTGCCCTCTGATCCCGTGTAGGAACCGCCAGGGTGTACTTTGTGAAGACATCCGTCATCACTAGCACGTTCTCTAAACCCGAACTGGATGGCTCCAACACGGTAAAATCCACAGCCAAGATCTCATTTGGCCTAGAGGCCAGCAAATGCCCCATAAAACTAGAGGCCACCGGCTGTACATCTTTAGCGGACTGGCAACGTTCGCACTCCCTACACCAACGAGCTACCTCACCGGTCATACCAGGCCAATAGCAGCGTTGACGAACCAACTCCGTTGTACGCTCAATGCCCTGGTGTCCGTGCTCCTGATGCAGCCACCTCAAAATCTCTTCCCTTAACACAGAGGGCAAAAGCACTTGGAAAATTTCCTCTCTCCCATCAGGGCGGAAGATTCGACGGTAAAGAACCCCCTCACGCTCTACCAGGCGGTCCCACTGACGGAGCACAGTCAAGCTACCCTTAGACCATGATTGACGCTCATCACCACCGGGAAAACTCTTACGTCGCCAAAAACACAGGACCCTACCAATATCTGGGTCGGACTCTTGTAAGGCCCGCAAATCAGCTGCAGAATGGCTTGGAAAAACCTTAAGTGCAGCTTGGGTAGCCCAATATGCTGGCTCCACTCCTGCTGCCTGTTGTACAACTGCAGGAACCACTGTGGCTGGCAAAAGTTGCGCAACCCCATCGCTATCGGCTGGAGGCTGTCTCGAAAGGGCATCTGCGTTACTATTACTCTTACCTGGCCTGTACCGAATTTCAAAGTCAAAAACTGCAAGCTGTGCAGCCCAGCGCTGTTCTGTGGCGCCCAGCTTTGCTGACTCCAAATGACTCAGGGGGTTATTGTCAGTAAAAACAACACATCTATGCCCCAACAAATACTCCCTGAATTTTTCCGTCATCGCCCACTTCAACGCCAGAAATTCTAATTTCATTGAGCTGTAATTTACTGGATTGCGCTCAGTGGGCCGCAAGCTACGACTGGCAAAAGCAATAGGGCGAACCTTTCCCTCTTGCTCCTGAGAGAGGACTGCCCCCAAGCCACGATGGCTTGCGTCCACTTCGAGGATGAAGGGCAATGAAAAATCGGCATATGCCAGAATAGGCGAAGTTGTGAGCTTCTCCTTTAAGGTGTCAAAACTGTTCTGACAATGCTCTGTCCACGCACTAGCAAAGCTTGGTCCTGCTGATTTCTTATGCCTGCTCCCAACAAACTCTGCAACCAGCTTATGTAGAGGGGCTGCCAACTTGGCAAACCCCTCCACAAAGCGACGATAGTAGCTGGCGAATCCTAGAAACGAGCGAAGCTCCGTAACATTAACTGGACGACCCCATTTTGCCACTACCTCCACTTTACTTGGGTCTGTGGCGACCCCCTGGGAGGACACCACATGACCCAAATACTTAACCTGCTGCTTAAAGAACGCACACTTCTCCAGCTTTGCTTTGAGTCCTTCACGCTTCAATCGACCCAAGACTACTTCCAACCGTTCCAGATGCTGAGTCACTGAGGAGGAAAATACCACAATGTCATCAAGATACAAAAGCAATGACTGATGTCGCTGGTCACCAAATAATCTTTCCATTAAACGCTGGAAAGTACTGGGGGCATTACAAAGACCAAACGGCATTCTGTTCCATTCAAATAACCCAAACGGAGTACAGAATGCAGTTTTGGCCTTATCCCCCTCAGTGACTGGAACTTGGTTGTACCCGCTGGCCAAATCCAAAGTGGAAAACCAGCGGGCCCCTGTCAACGCATCCAACGTTTCCTCTATACGAGGCAGCGGAAATGCGTCCTTCCTGGTCTTTGAATTCAACTGACGGTAGTCTACGCACATGCGCAGACTACCATCCTTCTTTTTCACCAGGACAATAGGAGACGCGTAAGGGCTACAACTCTCGCGGATAATCTGGGCTTCCAACAGCTGGTTGATGTGCGTCTTTACGACGTCATACTCTGAAGGGGGCAAACGCCTATACCGCTGCCGAACTGGAACATCATCTGTAAGGGGAATGTCATGTGAAATCAGGTTAGTACACCCTAAATCATTATCATGAGCCGAAAACACTGACTGATAGTGCCGTAACAGGGTCCTAACTTCCCCTTGCTCCTCCATCCCCAGAGCAGATAAATCGACCGATTCAATCTGATCCTGCAACGAGGGTCCTACCACACAACCTTGGGAGCCCACAGTGGCAACCGCATCCATGACTTCGGTCACCCCTGGAGGTAAACTTACCACATACACACCATGCAGGGTACCCAGCAAGGTATTTGGATAGAGTACCACATCTATCATTCCCACATTCACCACTGGAATGTAGACTGTACCTCGACTCACCGGCACCAGGGCAGGAGAGACCAAAAGACCAGCCGGGAGTCCAGACTCAAGTGGCTCAAACAACACTGTACCCCCTGAACACTGTTCAGAACAGGTAGCAGTGATTATCTTCATTGTGCCACCTGGAACACGGCACTGATAACGCCCTCGCACCCTTGCCCTACCTACCTGTCCAAATACTGGCTGGGATTTAATTTCGTGACAATGCTGCAGTGCTTGCATCACAAAACTGGGAGCCTCTACCACTGGTGGTGAATTAAACAAGGCTTGGCCATGTTGGCCAAAGAGTTCCTGGTAGCACCGGCTCAGCACATTCATCCCCAGTACCCCAGGGACCTCAGCACACATGCCACCAGGGGGGTCCCTGACCACCAATATCCCACACTCTGGCACTATCTTGTTGCACAACTCCACATCTAACTCCATATAACCAACGTATGGAATTGCAAGCCCATTAGCGGCACGTAGCTGAAGCCACTGACACAGTTTTAAACGCTCTTGGCCCCATGGTTTAAAGTTTTTCAAAAAGCAGCTTTCGGTTATGGTGGATACCATAGAGCCCGTATCAATTAAACAAGCAACGGAAACTCCACCAATACTGACCACCAACTGCGGGCAGCCAGACATCAAACGAGACATTGAGCTACCCCCAGTTAACACCTCCGAGCCCCTAATTCCCCCATCCGAGCTGTGGCTCAACAGCCCGGTGGGTATTAGTTTCCCGATGGCTGACTTGACTGACGCTGCCCCTCTACTGGAAATGACGCCGTAGGGACTGAAGACAAAGGGCCAGGCAATGGAGCCTTACACTCCCTGGCAAAATGGCCAGGTTGGTGGCACCGCCTACAAATCACTGGCCCATAACGTGGAGAACGACTTTGCGAACGTGCACCCTGAAACTGAGCAAAACTTTGAGTAAGCTGATTCAACTGATTTTGTTGTGCTTTTAACATCTCCCTTAATTCACTCAGCTCAGAAGGAGAGGACCCTCCCGTATCCGAACGCTGTCCCCCCTGAACACCATACTGAATCCCATACGATAACGGGACTGACTGGCTACGAGCCCGCACGCCCCCAGGCATACCCTCCTGCTCCCACCTAATCGCCTCACTGCGTACCTCTAACAACGTGGCAGTTGGTTGCCGGCGGACTAATTGTTTAAGCTCACGCCGAAGTGCATTATCGGCCACGTGTTCAACAAACTGGTCACGTAACAACACGGGGGCATTTGGCACAGCCCCAGAAAACTGCCGTTTCACTTTCTCCATAAGGCTCATCAGAGCAAGGGAGAATTCTAATAAACTCTCCCCCTCCAACTGCCTTCTGGAGAAAAACGCTTCCTGTAATGCCACGTGGGATTGAGAGCATCCAAATACCTCACGTAACGCGAGAAAAATCTTATCTGGATCCCTTCGTTCAACCTCCGAACGGTATCGGATCTCCTCCCGCGCTTCCCCTTCTAGATGGTCAAATAAAAAGAAAGCCTGGTCCGAAACCGACAAATAACGAGCCCGAATACAGGCCTGTGCCTCCTCAATCCATTCGTTGATGCCAATCCCAGACCTGCCATTAAACTTGGGGCATTTCCGGTCCCTAGGTACAAACACAAATCTTTCTGAATGGCTAGCACTTGCACCAACTGGTTGAGGGGTAACAGGTTCTGCATCGGACACAGTAGATGTCGTTGTACTAGAACCAGGCAATGCGAGGGCCTGCTCTTGACGCAGCCTCTCGTTGTCTGCCTTCAACTGGGCCACAAGTTCTTTAAGTTCTCTAAGTTCCTCCTCCATTTTAC
This sequence comes from Cirrhinus mrigala, assembly GCA_036247105.1. Classification (NCBI taxonomy): domain Eukaryota; kingdom Metazoa; phylum Chordata; class Actinopteri; order Cypriniformes; family Cyprinidae; genus Cirrhinus; species Cirrhinus mrigala. The sequence continues at coordinate 1,721,365 of JAMKFB010000295.1, forward strand.
TTACCACCCCAATAGGGAACCACAGGCAGGAAACCCAACAGAATAGAGGAAACCGTTCTTCACAATCCAGACGGACGCTGCTGCTTTGCCTTGACTCTAAAGACACAGAACACACTGAGACAAAAAAAAAACAACAATCCAAACAGAAACAAAACAAGATCTAGATAACCACGTCTCTGCCTGACTATCGTGACCCTGCCGACTACGCCAAAATGTGGCAGAGCACTAAGGGATTAAAGATGTAGCACGACTACGCCACCCTGGGCCTCGCCCAGGGACCTCTATGATTTAAATTTCGTTTAGGCAACACAGGTAAGCTCACGATGAATTGGCAGGAGACGCAGATATACAAAAGATCATGTTTATTACAATAAAAGGGAATTATTACAAAAAATAGAAAAAAAGGAAAGCTGCTAAATCACTGAGGGCAACAATCACATAGATAACACTTCACAAATACAATAATGGGCGACCTGGGTCATCAAGGACATCCAAAAGTTCCGGTACAGGAACTGAGGCTCGACAGCAGGGCATAAGGGCGCAATCGGCCTCCACAGCAAAACACCCTTCACTTATACCTGTGACACACACATACACACACTCACACAACACAACCACTTCAACCAGCACTCGTGAAAGAAGCACCAACACCAGAAATCCACCACTGCTTTAGGCACTCAGCTCCTGTAACAAATAAAAATAGATTATACACTTAAGACACAGTCACTCACAATTACAAGTGGGTTACAAATAAACAAGTTATCCCACCCACATATTTAACCCACAAATAAACATACAAAGATGTAAATCCAAAACAAATAATGCAAAACAATAAATAATCTTATTACTGGGATTACAAAACAACTTAGCCAAAAGGCACAAACATTACTAGACTCTTACAAACACTTCATATAACAACACAACAAGGAACACTTACACAATAAATTTAGACAGACACAACACAACGCAGCAACAATTAGCTGAGCGCAATGAACTAACTCACGCCAAACACACACCATCACATATTTCACAAATACTTAAAGAACAACCAGGTAAGGTTTGTGTACCCAAATACACACACACACACACACTTCAATGACAAAAAAACAAAACGAATTAACAAAACCAAAATTAACCAAAACAAAGCAACAGCGTCTCCAGATGATCGTTCCCACGTAGCTCAACAACAGCGAAGCTAATAGTAGACCGCGACGTCACGGACCTGTCTATAATAATATTACACGTTAGACAGATCAAACAAACCCTCTGCGATTATCAATTAAAGAATAAAAAAAATCTGAATCTCCCCTTAATAAATTTAAAACCACCTACCGTATGAATAAGATCTAAATTCCCATCAGTCAAACAGACAACAATGTGCCGGGAAGCTGAGAGCTCGCAGTCTATCGGGGAAACAATGGGCTCAGTAGAGGGACATAACGCGTCCGTAATCTCAGGTAAACACCCGCACTCACTGCGCTGGAGCAGTCTCACTCAAACCGCTGACTACAAATAAAACACAAAACACTGCTACCACCTGAGGAATTTCCTACACAGGACACATCGCAACCGACTCTCTTACCTGCAGAGGGGCAACCTCAGCCAAACACCAGCCACGGGATTTCCGTCAAAGTGACGTTCTATAGGGAAATACAGCTTACATGAGCGTCGATTCACTGCAAAACAATCACACCAACATCATCCACATACCTGGATGGCGACTAAATGTGACGCAGGGAGCAAAGGGGCGTGACTCGTAACGCCATACTACCTTAACCACGAATTTATACATTCCCTTGCTGTCAATGATAGGGTCACTGATGAAAAATCAGCCAATCAGTTTTAAGGAGGAGGAGCCTCCTACTACATACTGTTGTGTGTATATGCGGGACAACAGGAAGTTATTCAAGGAAGTTTGGTGTGGATGCTCTCTCTCTCTCGTTTTTTTTCCCATTTTCGGAGCGCGCTGCATGTTGCGCTGCCGTGAGTATGTTGGAAGCTCGATTCACTTGCTGGTTTGCTGCGAGACGCGCTTAGTATTAAACTTTGTCGCCGTGTAAAAGTTTGGTGGTGTTTAATGCGGGAGTTGTGGAATCGTGAATGCCAATTCCTAGTTCGGAGAGAAGTAGTTTTGCCTTTATGCGAGTCATGTAAAATGTGTTTGGAGAGAGGTTTGTTCCATAGAGAGCAGAATGTGAGCGATCTTTTCGCTGAACTTAAGAGAGTGCGTGGGTAATGTGCATGTAGCGTGTTACAGGCAGGCAATTGTTTAATTGTTTATTTATTTTCGGAGCGTTCCGCTTGAAGATTTTGTTTTTTTGTTTCGTTGTAAATACTTAGATTTCACTGTTGTGTTTATTCTTCCGGGCCCAGTAGTCCAACGGGTGATAGGTGCTTATTATAATGTGCATATATTGAAGTCTGCTATAATGTGCATATGTTGAAGTTTACTATAAAGTGCATGTGATGAAGTTTACTATATGGTGCATGTGGTGAGGCCTATTATAGTGTGCATATGCTGAAGACTACTATGGAGTGCACTTGGTGATATCAACTAAATTGTGCTTGTGTAGAGAACTTTCATAATGTCTGTGGATGGACTAAATGGACTAAAATCTTGTCTCCCTTTTGAGCCTGATCATTACTTTGTGGACTGGTCTCAATGTTGATGTGTTCTGAAATATTTCACCCATTGTTGTTTTGTGTATGGTATTAAAAGGTAATGTTCCTGGGCCTGGAAGTGTTGTTTTCTTGTAAGTTGTTTGCTTGTTCACCTATTGGATTGTGACAACAAATTAAGTTAAATAGATATGAGTTACAAGCTATTGTCTGGTTGTTTTTGATTCAATTTAGTAATACGTCTTATAGTGCAGATTCACGCTGTGAACTGAATGAATTACTTAGGTGGTTTTTACCCCTGGCGCCCGAACCCTATAATGTAAGGCCAAATGCCGTTACAACACAAGTAAATTAATGTATCATGTAATGGACAACAGACTAATCAACCAAAGTAGCACCTTTTAAGTAAAACTGAACAACATAATAACAACAACGTATTTTAAGTAGTTTATTGCAATGCTTAATAATAGTTGACATACATTTGTACATTGTAAATGTTAAAAATGTTTTTTAAAATATTGTTCCTTTTCCAAATATTAAAATTATAATAACATAACTATTTAAAATGTATTGCAGTAGGCCTACACATGGTTATAATGTACATTAAAGAGGAATTATGACTGCACACTCACTTAAGTATTTTCTTTTTTTAAGATAATAAAGTGAAAATCTTAAAGGGGTCATCTGATGCTAAGTTCACTTTTTCATGCTGTTTGAACATTAATGTGTGTTGGCAGTGCGTGTACAAATCTACCCTATAATGATAAAAATCCATGCAGTGGTTTTTAATTCATCTGTAAAAATAATATCCCCTTTTTCAAATCGTGCCGTTCTCAGATGCCTGTCGGTGTGGCGTCACACCAACAGAGGCCGCTCCCACAATAGTTGATTGACATGAGCTCTTACCTCAGACCAGCTGTCACAGTCCAGTAACTTTCCATGTTTTAATGCCGAAGCAGGGATGTAAGTTAGACAAGAATATCTCAGATTGAGCGATTGAGGTGTTGTGTTGCTGGATGTAATAATGAACACAGTGGTCGTCATTTTCTCCCGACATCTGAGCCGCTGAAGATGCAGTGGATTACGTTTGTTTGTGAATGGAATGCGCCTCCCAATCGACAAATATCCGTCTATGTTCGCGCAAATCATTAATGATCCATCTTCACTTACAGCTAGGGCTGCACGATTAATCGCACAATGTTGTGAGGCGCGCTTAGTCAGTGAAGCCGGTACGTTGATTAGTAGTAAAGCTCCGTCACGTGCGTTCAGCTGGAGCGGCAAATAATACACAGAGCCGTACATCACTGACAAGCTACGCCAAATCGCGCTCAAAATCGAATTCGATCGTGCGATTAATCGTGCAGCCCTACTTACAGCAGAAGTGAGTATAAGCGTTTTTTATGAATCTTTGCGATCGCCTTTCCTTATAACGTGGTAGTTAGGAAGTTAAGCGGCTAAATGCGGCTAATGTAAACAACACCGTCATTCCACAGAGAGAAGAGAGGGGCGGGGTGAGCAGAGCTCATTTGCATTTAAAGGAACAACCCCTTAGAATGAGATGATTTTTGCAGAGCTCATTTTGGCAAGGTAAAAAGGATGTTGTTGGGTCATTCCAGCTGGAATCATCAAATTCTGGAAAAGTTCCCCACCTGACCTCCTCAGATTTGTCTGCAAAAAATCCATGTGATGGGTAATATGCCCAATAGATCATATACAAAATTTCAGATCTCTACTGTGCGTACTTTTTTCACAGAAAATCTGTAAAAAAGTTTGTTTTTTACCCCGTTTTGGCATCACAGTCTGAGTGACCATGTTCAGACTGAAAAATCTCCAGAACTAGTTGTGCCAGGTCCATGAAATGTTCTGGGCTAAGAGTCCTAGTCCAGAACTGCATGAATTACAACTCGCAGCATTGTTACTGAATTTACACCTGAATGCTGGCCCTCTACTTTTCTTTGAAACTATTACTTTAAGGGTTTTCAGATGTCCATAGAAACCTCAATTTTCAATGTATAAGCATCAAACTTGGTAAATGGTCTGATATGTACCATGTCTTTCACATCCTTTGATATCAGACAATAGAGTCTGATGGATGTTGAGATATTAAGGTCCAAAAATGGAAAAAAACTCATTTACACCTGTTACGCCTGTTTATTGCCCCC
>JAMKFB010000296.1:0-42935 GCA_036247105.1 Cirrhinus mrigala
AAACAACATGTAAACGTGAACTTTGCATCCGATGACCCCTTTATAGTAACATTTGTGAAATGGATCCACTGTCAGTATTTCTATATATTCTCTATATTACCTTTTTAATTGATTAATCTATATTTTTATATGATTAGGTCATGAAATCATTAATCACAGAAATACACGTCTTTGTTTAAAATTACGTTATAATTTTCAAGGAATTTTTTTTTTTTCTTCTTTTTCAGCTTTTGGGTAGAAAATTTTGTCTCTTCCCTGATTTTGTTAATGTTGTATATGAGTTTTATTATTGAATGGCGAATTCCGAAATAATCACTTTAGTACATTCTGCAGGCAACAACAACCATATTACACACACACCAAAAAAGTTCTCCCGAAACTGTATCCTTGAAAGAAATGTATCCTTGTGCCATATTATGAGGGACAAGTGCTAAACCCCCTTTTCTTTATCAATGTTCTCTCTACATATTTACCTTGTATTTGTGATGTTTTTTGTTTGTGTAACGCCATGCCAGCAGAGGGAGCCCTTACTCATGAACTGACTGTTGCTGCTCCCTCTGCTGCCTTGTTGGTAACTTCCTGTTTGGTGGCCATAAAGGGAGGCCATTTCCAAACAGACTCTGCGAAGTATTGTTTTGCTGTGCGGACTCTACTAACCGTCTTCTCTGATTTCATTGCCTTGTTTTTGTTCTTGCCACAGTTTTGTTTCTTGTCATAGTTTTGCCTTGGTTTTGCCATTGTTTTGTTCTAGTTTCTTGCCATAGTTTTTGCCTTGTTCCATTGCCTTGTTTATTTGTCACTTTTGGACTGCTCTCTGGTATTTTGACGTTCTGCCTGTTCACTGGATTACGCTCTTGCCTTGCCCTGGATATTTCTGTTTGCTGGTGTCTGACCCTGCCTGTTTTGACTACGATCTGTTTAATAAAGCTCGCGTCTGGATCTTACACGCTTCTAACGAGTCCCGCTTGTTACAGTTTGTTTGCTTTGTTTTGTTTTGTTTTTAAATTTACAGTATCTCACAAAAGTCAGTACACCCCTCACATTTCAGCAATCATTTTAATATATCTTCTGAAGGGACAATACTATAGAAATTAAACTTGGATGTATTTTAGAGTAGTCAGTGTGCAGCTTGTATATTTGTATATATTTATATATATATTTATATATATTATATATAAATATATAGTGTATATTTACTGTCTCCTGAAAATAACTCAACATACAGCCATTATTGTCAAAACAGCTGCCGACAAAGACAAATTGTCAAAACTGTGTCCAAAGTGTCAATATTTTGTGTCGCACCATTGTTATCTAGTACTGCCTTAATCATTCTGCGCTTGGAATTCAGCAGAGTTGCACAGGTTGCTGCTGAGATCCTCTTTAAATCCTCTATAATGACATCATGGAGCTGCTGGATGTTACACACATGGTGCTTCTCCACCTTCTGCTTGAGGATGCCCCATAGGTGCTCAATAGGGTTCAGGTCAGATCACCTTCACCCGCACCTTCCTCAGAAAGGCAATTGTCATCTTGGTGGTGTGTTTGGGGTCATTATTATGTTGGAAAACTGCCGTTCAGCCCAGTTTCTGAAGGGAAGGCATCATGTTCTGCTTCAGAAATGTACAGTACGTAATGGAATCCATGTTTCCCTCAATGAAGCGCAGCTCCCCAGTACCAGCAGCACTCATGCAGCCCCAGACCATGATGCTACCACCACCATGCTTGACTGTAGGAGAGACACAATTTTCTTGGTACTCCTCACCAGGGCATCACCACACATGCTGGACACCATCTGAGCCAAACAAGTTTATCTTAGTCTCATCAGACCATAGGACATGCTTCCAGTAATTCATGCTCTTGGACATGTTGTCTTCAGCAAACTGTTTGCGGGCTTTCTTGTAAGTCAGCTGCAGAAGAGGCTTCCTTCTTGGATGACGCCAATGCAAACCAACTTGTTGCAGTGTGCGGCGTGTGGTCTGAGCACTGACAAATGGACCTTCTACTTCTGCAACCTCTAAAGCAATGCTGACAGCACTCATGCATCTGTTTTTTGAAGCCAGGTTCTGCACCTGACGCACAGAACAAGCACTCAACTTCGTTGATCGACCCTTGCGAGGCCTATTCCGAATGGAAGCCGTCTTGGAAAACCTCTGTATGACCCTGGCCACAGTACTGTAACTTAGTTTCAGGTTGTTACTGAACCTCTTATAGCCCATCTTTGTGGAGAGCAACAATTCTAATTCTCAAATCTTCAGAGAGTTTTTTGCCACGAGGTACCTTGTTGAACATCCAGTGGTCAGTATGAGAGAATTGTACTTAAAGCACCAAATTTTAACTGCTCTGATACAAGATACACAACTTTGTATGGTCCTGTCAAGCAGACAAAAACATGAACATGATGAATAGGACATGTGGCTTTGCGTGGTTAAATGACATAGTGCTGTTATCACTTAGGGTGTACTCACTTTTGTTGGCAGCTGTTTTGACAATAATGGCTGTATGTTGAGTTATTTTCAGGGGACAGTAAATATACACTACTATACAAGCTGCACATTGACTACTCTAAAATATATCCAAGTTTAATTTCTGGAGTATTGTTCCTTAAGAAGATATACTAAAAACGTTGCTGAAATGTGAGGGGTGTACTCATGGGCATCGGAAGCAAAATAAATGTCCCCCCCCCCCCCCCCCCAAAAAAATTACTGGAGTATAAGCCATTTTTTGTAGTATGGTGCCTTTTACTATTTATATTACATCTATGCACTAACGTGACAACATTACAAATGACGGCTATTTGGGCATGTTTCCAGTGGCGTAAGCAGTAAAGTGAGTAACTAGTGTTTTTTGACGCAAACGACCTGAAGGAAATAATTGAAATGTTTGAATTAAGTATCGGGTAGGGTTAGGTATCTGAGCAGCAGATACGCTCAGATGCTTTATTTACTTTGTTGTGTTACAGGAAACCAGGCGCGAATATTCCCTAAACACACCCAGTATAGACAGCGATGCAGTCAGGACCGTGGCGCCCGCTTCCTTCTAAATATGTTTGATGATTGCGCCTGATGCGCCCGCGCCTGCTCCGTCCAGTCCCCCACCCCTGATGCTGCCTGTTTAAACGCGTGAGCATGGAGCTTAATCTATTAGCGCATTCGTCATGTGGAATGGTTTTGACTGATGGCACTCTAAAAAGTGCGCAGACATATTCGCTTAATTAGAGACGGTAAAAGTCGTTGGGTCCGATATCATTGGTCTTTAAAAGTGGGTGGGTCCTGTCCCACCCACATTCAATGGTTCCGACGCCCATGGGTGTACTCACTTTTGTGAGATACCGTATATGTCTGTATAACATGTTCAGGGAGAAAGAAAGGGAGGGAGATGGAGGGAAAGGGAAAGGGAAAGGGGGGAGAGGGAGAGAGATGGAGGAAAAAGGAGAGAGATGGAGGGAGAAGAAAGGAGAGTGAGGGAGAAGGGGGAGATTAAAGAAGATGGAGAGAGATGGAGAGAGAACGAGGGAGATGGAAAAAGATGGAGGGAGAAGGAGGGAGATGGTGTGAGATGGAGGAAAAGAAAGGGTGATGGAGGAAAAGGGAGGGTGATGGAGAGAGATGGAGGTAAAGGGATGGTGACGGAATGAGATGGAGAGAGATGAGGGAAAGGGAGGGTGACCGAGGGAAAAAGAAGAGAGATGGAGGGAAAAGGAGGGAGATGGAAGGAAAAGGAGGGAGATGGAGAGAGAAGGAGGGAGATGGAAAGAAATGGAGGGAGATGGAAGGAAAAGGAGGGAGATGGAGAGAGAGGGAGGGAGATGGAGTAAGATGGAGAGGAGGGAAAGGGAGGGAGATGGAGAGAGATGGAGAGAAAAGGAGGGAGAAGGAAAAAAGATGAGAGAGATGGAGGGAGAATGAGGGAGATGGAGAGAGATGGAGAGAGATGGAGGAAAAGGGAGGGAGATGGTGTGAGATGGATGAAAAAAAGGGTGATGGAGGGAAAGGGAGGGGATGGAGAGAGATGGAGGAGAGGAGGTATGGAGAGAGACAGAGGAAAAGGGAGGGAGATGGAGTAAGATGGACAGAGATGAAGAAGGGAGATAGAGAGAAAGGGAGGGAGAAGGATAAAGATGGAGAGAGATGGGGGAAGAACGAGTGAGATGGAGAGAGATGGAGGAAAAGAAAGGGTGAGGAGGGAAAGGGAGGGTGATGGAGAGAGATGGAGAGAGAAGGAGGAAGAGGGAAGGAGATGGAGAGAGATGAAGAGAAAGGGAGGGAGAAGGAAAGAAGATGGAGAGAGATGGAGGGAGAAGAGGGTGATGGAGAGAGGAGAGAGGGAGGAGAGGAGGGAGAGGAGAGAGAGAGGGAAGAGGGGAGATGGAGAGAGAGGAGAGAGAAGGAGGAGAAGGAGAAGAAAGATGAGAGAGATGGAGGGAGAATGAGGGAGATGGAGAGAGATGGAGAGAGATGGAGGAAAAGGGAGGGAGATGGTGTGAAATGGAGGGAAAGAAAGGGTGATGGAGGGAAAGGGAGGGTAATGGAGTAGGATGGAGATGAGGGAAAGGGAGGGAGATGGAGGGAGCTGGTGTGAGATGGGGGAGAAAGAAGGGGTGATGGAGAGAGATGGAGGAAAAGGGAGGGAGGTGGTGGAAATGGAGGGAAAGAAAGGTGATGGAGGAAGAGAAAGGGTGATGGAGGGAAAGGGAGGGTGATGGAGAGAGATAAAGGGAGATGGAGAGAGATGGAGGAAAAGGGAGGGAGAGGTATGATATGGAGGGAAGAGAAGGGGATGAAGGGAAAGGGAGGGTGATGGAGAAGATGGAGATGAGGGAAAGGGAGAGATGGAGAGAAAGGGAGGGAGAAGGAGAAGATTGAGAGAGATGGAGGGAGAAGAGGGAGAGAGGAGGAGAGGAGAGAGAGGGAGGAGAGGAGAGAGAGGAGGAAGAGGAGGGAGAGGAGTGAGAGGAGGAGAAGAAAGGGTGATGGAGGGAAAGGGAGGGGAGGAGAGAGAGGAGGGAGAGGAGAGAGAGGAGAGAAGAGGAGGGAGAGGAGAGAGGAGGAGAAAGAAGAGGGAGATGGAGGGAGAAGGGAGGGTGATGGAGTAAGATGGAGATGAGGGAAGGGAGGGAGAGGAGAGAGAGGAGAGAAGGAGGAGAGAAGGAGAAGATGGAGGAGAGATGGAGGGAGAAGGAGGGAGATGGAGAGAGATGGAGGAGAAGGGAGGGAGATGGAGAGAGTGGTGTGAGATGGAGGAAAGAAAGGGTGATGGAGGGAAGAGGGAGGGATGGAGGGAGAGGAGAGAGAGGAGGAAGGGAGGGAGATGGAGAGAGATGGAGAGAAAGGAGGGAGAGAGGAAAGAAGAGAGGAGATGGAGGGAGAGAGGAGGGAGATGGAGAGAGATGGAGAGAGAGGAGGAGAAGGGAGGGAGATGGAGGAGAATGGAGGAGAAGAGAGAGGGAGAGGAGGGAAGGGAGGAGAAGGAGAGGAGGAGAGAGGGAAAGGGAGGGAGAGGAGGGAGATGGAGTGAGATGGAGGAAAGAAGGGAGGAGGAGAGAGAGGAGGAGAAGGGAGGGAGGAGGAGGAAAGGAGGGAGAGAGGGATGGAGGAAAGAGAAAGGGTGATGGAGGGAAAGGGAGGGTGATGGAGAGAGAGAAGGGAGATGGAGAGAGAGGAGGAAGAAGGGAGGGAGATGGAGAGATGGAGGGAGAGAGAAGGAGTGAGAGGAAAGGGAGGGAGGAGGAGAAGATGGAGAGAGAGGAGGAGAGAGAGGAGAGAGAGGGAGGAGAGAGAGGAGGAGAAGAGAGAGGAGAGGAGGGAGAAGGAGGGAGAGGAGAGAGATGGAGAGAAGAGGAGGAGAGAGGAGGAGAGGAGGAGAGAGGAGAGAAGGGAGGAGAGAAGGAGAAGAGGAGAGAGAGGAGGGAGAAGGAGGGAGAGGAGAGGAGAGGAGAGAAGAGGAGGGAGAGGAGAGAAAGAGGAGAGAGAGGAGGAGAGAAGAGGGAGAGGAGAGAGAGGAGAGGAGGAGGAGAAGGAGGGAGATGGAGGAGAGGAGAGAAAGGAGAGAGAGGAGGAGAGGAGAGGAGAGGAGGAGAGGAGAGAGGAGAGGAGGAGAGAGGAGAGAGAGGGAGGAGAGAGGAGGAAGAGGAGGAGAGGAGAAGGAGAAGAGAGAGGAGGGAGAGGAGGAGAGAAGGAGAGAGATGGAGGAAGAAGGAGGAGAGGAGAGAGAGGAGGAAGAGAAAGGGAGGAGGAGAAGGAGAGGAGGGAGGAGAGGAGGAGAGGAGAGAGGAGGAGAAAGGGAGGAGATGGAGAGAGGAGAGGAGAGAAGGGAGGGAGAAGGAGAAAGAGATGGAGAGAGATGGAGGGAGAAGAGGGAGAGGAGAGAGGAGGAGAGAAAGGGAGGAGAGGAGGAGAGGAGAGAGGAGGAGAGAGAAGGAGGAGGAGGAGAAGAGAGGAGAGAGGAGGAGAGGAGGAGGAGAGAGGAGGAGAGGAGAGGAGGGAGAGAGAGGAGGAGAGGAGAGAGGAGGAAGAGAGAGGGAGGAGGAGAGAGGAGAGGAGAGGAGAGGAGGAGAGAGGAAGGAGAGGAGAGAGGAGGAGGAGGAGAAGAGGAGGGAGAGGAGAGAGAGGAGGAGGAGAGAGAGGAGGAAGAGGGAGGAGAGAGGGAGAGAGGAGGAAGAGAAGGAGATGGAGGAGAAGAGGGAGAGGAGGAGAGAGAGGAGAGGGAGGAGAGAGGAGAGAAGGGAGAGGAGAGAGAGGAGAAGGGAGGGAGAGGAGAGAGGAGAGGAGAGAAGGAGGAGAGGAGAGGAGGGAGAGGAGGAGAGAGGAGAGGAGGGAAGGGAGAGGAGGAGAGGAGAGGAGGAGAGAGATGGAGGAGAGAGGGAGGGAGAGAGGAGAGGAGAGAGGAGGAGAGAGAGGAGGAGAGGAGGGAGAGGGAGAGAGGAGGAAGAAGGAGGAGGGAGAGGAGGAGAGGAGAGAGGAGAGGAGGAGAGGAGAGAGGAGGAGAGAGAGGAGGGAGAGAGGAGGGAGAGGAGGAAGAGGAGGAGAGGAGGAGAGAGAGGAGAGGGAGAGGAGAGAGGGAGAGGAAGGAGGAGAGGAGGAGAGAGGAGGAGGAGAGGAGAAGAGGGAGAGGAGGAGAGGAGAGAGGAGGAGAGGAGAGAGAGGAGGGAGAGGAGGAGAAGAGAGGGAGAGGAGAGGAGGAGATGGAGAGAGAGGAGGAGGGAGGAGAGGAGAGAGGAGAGGAGAGAAGAGGAGGAGGAGGAAGAGAGGGAGAGGAGGGAAGGAGGGAGGAGAAGAGGAGAGAGGAAGGGAGGGAGAGGAGAGAGAGGAGAGAGAGGGAGAGAGGAGGAGAAGAGAGGAGAGAGATGGAGGGAGAGAGGAGAGAGGAGAGAGAGGAGAGAAGGGAGGGAGATGGAGGGAGGAGTGGAGAGGAGGAGAAAGGAGAGGGAGGAGGGAGAGGGAGGGAGATGGAGAGAGATGGAGGAAGAAGGGAGGGAGAGGGAGGAGGAGAGGAGAAGAAGAGGGAGGAGGGAAGAGAGGAGAGGAGGAGAAGGGAGGGAGAGGAGAGATGGAAAGAGGAAGAGGGAGGGAGAGGAGAGAGGAGAGAGAGAAGGGAGGGAGAGGAAGAGGAGAGAGAGGAGGAGAGAGAGGGAGAGGAGAGAGAGGAGAGAGAGGAGGAGAGGAGGAGAGTGGAGGAGATGGAGGAAGAGAAGAGGGAGAGGAGGGAAAGGGAGGGGATGGAGAGAGAGGAGGAGAGAGGGAGAGGAGAGGAGGAAGGAGGAGAAGAGAGAGGGAGATGGAGGAGAGGAGAGGGAGAGGAGAGAGAGGAGGAGAGAGGAGAGAGAGGAGGAAGGAGGAGAGGAGGAGAGGAGGAGAGAAGAGAGGGAGATGGAGGAAGGAGAGGAGGAGAGGAGGAGGGAGATGGAGAGAGAGGAGGAAGAGAGGGAGGGAGAGGAGGAGATGGAGGAGAGAAGAGGGGATGGAGGAGAAGGGAGAGGAGGAGAGAGAGGAGGGAGAGGAGAGAGAGGAGGAAGAGGAGGAGAGGAGGATGAGAGAGAAGAGGAGGAGGAAAGGGAGGGTGATGGAGAGAGATGGAGGGAGATGGAGAGAGATGGAGGAAAAGGGAGGGAGAGGATGAGATGGAGGGAAGAGAAGGGTGATGGAGGGAAGAGGGAGGGTGAGGAGGAAGATGGAGAGAGGAGAGGAGGAGAGGAGAGGAGAGAGAGAAGGAGGGAGAGAGAGAAGGAGGAGAGAGGAGGGAGAAGAGGGAGAGGAGAGGAGGGAGAGGAGAGGAGAGAGAGGGAGGAAGGGAGGGAGAGGAGAGGAGGAGGAGAGGAGGGAGAGAGGAAGGGAGAGGAGGGAGGAGAAGGGAGGAGAGAGGAGGAGAGGAGGAGAAGAGAGGGAGATGGAGGGAAAGGGAGGAGGATGGAGAGAGAGGAGGGAGAGGAGAGAGAGGAGGAAGAGAGGAGGAGAGGAGGAGAGGAGGAAGAGAGGGAGAGAGGAAGGGAGGGAGAGGAGAGAGAGGAGAGGAGGAGGAGAGATGGAGAGAGGAAGGGAGGGAGAGGAGAGAGAGGAGAGAAGAGGGAGGGAGAGGAGAAGAGAGGAGAGAGAGGAGGGAGAGAGAGGGAGATAGAGAGAGAGGAGAGAGAGGAGGGAGAGGAGGGAGGGAGGAGAGGAGGAGGAGAAGAGGAGGGAGAGGAGAGAGAGGAGGGAGAGGAGAGAGAGGAGGGAAGGGAGGGAGAGGAGAAGGAGGAGGGAGATGGAGAGAGAGGAGAAAGAGGGAGGAGAGGATGAGAGGAGAGAAGAAGGGTGAGGAGGAAAGGGAGGGTGAGGAGAGGAGGAGGGAGAGGAGAGAGAGGAGGAAGAGGGAGGAGAGGAAGAGAGGAGGAGATGGAGAGAGATGGAGAGAAGAGGAGGGAGAGGGAGGAGAGAGAAGAGGAAGAGGAGAGGAGGAGAGAGAGGAGAGAGAGAGGAGGGAGATGGAGAGAGATGGAGGAAGAGAGGGAGAGGAGAGGAGAGAGGAGGAGAGAAAGGGTGAGGAGGGAGAGAGGGAGGGAGAGGAGAGAGAGAGGAAGAGAGAGAGGAGGGAGAGGAGAGAGAGAGGAGGAGAGAGGGAGGAGAAGGAGAAGAGGAGGAGAGATGGAGGGAGAAGAGGGAGAGAGAGAGAGGGAGGAGAGAGGAGAAGAGGAGGGAGAAGAGGAGAGGAGGAGAGAGGAGAGAGGAGGAGAGGAGGGAGGAGGAGAGAGGAGGAGAAGAGAGAGGAGGAGGAAAGGGAGGGAGAGGAGAGAGATGGAGGAAGAAGGGAGGAGAGAGGAGGAAAGAGGAGAGGGAGAGAAGAGAGGAGGAGATGGAGAGAGATGGAGAAAAGGGAGGGAGAGGATGAGAGGAGGAGAAGAGGGAGGAGGGAAAGGAGGAGAGGAGGGAGAGGAGGAGGAGGAGATGGAGGAAAGAAGGGAGATGGAGAGAGAGGAGGGAGATGGAGAGAGAGGAGGAAGAGAAAGGGGATGGAGGAAAGGGAGGGGATGGAGAGAGATGGAGGAGATGGAGTGAGATGGAGGGAAAGAGAAGGGTGATGGAGGGAAGAGAAGGGGAGGAGGGAAGGGAGGAGATGGAGGGAGATGGAGTGAGATAGAGAAGAGAAAGGGTGATGGAGGGAAGAGGGAGGGGATGGAGAAGAGGAGAGGAGGGAAGGGAGGGAGATGGAGAGAGATGGAGAGAAAGGGAGGGAGAGGAGAAAGATGGAGAGAGATAGAGGGAAAAGAGGGAGATGGAGGAGAGATGGAAGAAAGGGAGGGAGATAGAGGGAGCTGGTGTGAGATGAAGGAAAAGAAAGGGTGATGGAGGGAAAGGGAGGGTGATGGAGAGAGATGGAGGAAAAGGGAGGTATATGGAGAGAGATGGAGGAAAAGAGAGGGTGATGGAGGGAAAGAAAGGGTGATGGAGGGAAAGGGAGGGTGATGGAGTAAGATGGAAATTAGGGAAAGGGAGGGAGATGGAGAGAGATGAAGAGAAAGGGAGGGAGAAGGAAAAAAGATGGAGAGAGATGGAGGGAGAACGAGGGAGATGGAGAGAGATGAAGAGAGATGGAGGAAAAGGGAGGGAGATGGTGTGAGATGGAAGAAAAGAAAGGGTGATGGAGAGAGATGGAGGGAGATGGAGAGAGATGGAGGAAAGGGGAGGAAGATGGTGTGAGATGGAGGAAAAGAAAGGGTGATGGAGGAAAAGGGAGGGTGATGGAGAGAGATGGAGGAAGATGGTGTGAGATGGAGGGAAAGGGAGGGAGATGGAGGGAGAAGGATGTAGATGGTGAGAGATGGAGGGAAAGGGAGGGAGATGGAGGGAGAAGGATGTAGATGGAGAGAGATGGAGGGAAAGGGAGGGAGAAGGATGTAGATGGAGAGAGATGGAGGGAAAGGAATGGTGATCGAATGAGATGGGGAGAGATGGGAAAGGGAGGGTGACAGAGGGGAAAAGGAAGAGAGATAGAGGGAAAAGGAGGGAGATGGAGGGAAAGGGAGGGAGATGGAGGGAGATGGTGAGAGATAGACGGAGATGGAGGGAAAGGGAGGGAGATGGAGAAAGATGGAGGGAAAGGGAGGGAGATGGAGGGAGAAGGATGTAGATGGAGAGAGATGGAAGGAAAGGAATGGTGATGGAATGAGATGGGAAGAGATGAGAAAGGGAGGGTGATGGGGAAAAGGAAGAGAGATAGAGGGAAAAGGAGGGAGATGGAGGGAAAGAGAGGGAGATGGAGATGGGGGGATGAGGAAGAGGGAGGGAGATTGAGGGAGAAGGAGATGGATTCTATTTCACCTATCATATGACTGTATAACATGTTCACTGTTTTACAGGCATATAGCCCAATTGAAATGAAATTAAATTCAATTCAATATTAAATTAAATTAAATTATTTGTATTTAATTCAATTGAATTGAATTATTGAATTTAATTGAACTGGTGAACGTGATTTCACCAAGTATGTTCCTGGATCAACATTCTTGGTAATCTTGGAACAACATTTCAATCAACCGATCAGAATTAAGGGATAACTTTTTAGGAAATGTCAGTTTTAAGTTTACGATCAGAGTTTGATGCTTCTACACTCTTCGTAATCTGCTATCATTTCTCTCTGATATTAGGAATAAATTATGGTTAGGGTTAGGTTTAGGGGTAGGGACTGGGTTAAGTCTATATTTTTGGACAGTAATGTAGATCCAGGATCACCAAAAGATGCTGATCCAGGAACATGTCTTACTTGGCAAAATCACAGCGACTGATTTAAATTGAATTGAATTGAATTGAAGACGGGAGATTGAGGAAGAAGGAGATGGATTTTTTTTTTCATCGATCTATATGCCTGTATAACATGTTCACTGTTTATTGCTTTGACAACATTGCTATTCCACAGTAATGCTAATAGAGCCCAAATTAAATTAAATATTTGAATTGAATTCCGTTGAATTGAATTATTGAATTAAATTCCATTGAATGATATGGAGATGGAGGAACGTGGAGGGAGGAGAGAGAGCGAGGGAGAGGAGAGAGGGAGAAGGAGGGAGAGGGAGGGAGAATGGAGGGAAAGAGAGGGAAATGGAGGGAGACGGAGGGAGAAGGAGGGAAAGGGAGGGAGATATAGAGAAAAGCAGGAAGATGGAGAGAGATGGAGGGAAAGGGAGGGAGAATGGCAAAAAGGGAGGGAGAAGGAGATGTTTTTTTTTTTTTTGGGTCTATCTATATGCCTGTATAACATGTTCACTGTGTTTTGGCAATATTGTGCTATTCCACAGTCAATAAAGCCTTTTTAAAAGAAAAGAAAAGAAAAGAAAAGAAAAGAAAAGAAAAGAAAAGAAAAGAAAAGAAAAGAAAAGAAAAGAAAAGAAAAGAAAAGAGATAGAGATGGAGGGACATGGAAGGAGAGAGAGGAAAAGGGAGAAGGAAAAATGGATAGAGAGGAAATAGAGAGAGAGAGGGAGAGAGAGGACAGAGGGAGACAGAGGAGGGAGATGGAGAGAGATGGATGGAAAAGGAGGGAGATGAAGGGAGATGTAGTGAGATGGAGGGAAAGGGAGGGAGATGAAAGGAAAGGGAAGAAGATGGGGGAGATGGTGAGAGATGGAGGGAGATGGAGTGATATGTAGAGAGATTAGGGAAAGAAGGGGTGATGGAGGGAGAAAGAGGGTTATTGAGTGAGATGGAGAGAAATGAGGGAAAGAGAGTGTGATGGAGGGAAAGGGAGAGTGATGGAGGAAAGAGGAGGGAGATGGAGTGAGATGGAGAGGGATGGAAGAAAAGAGAGGGAGACGGAGGGAAAAGAAGGGTGATGGAGGGAAAGGGAGGGATATGGAGTGAGATGGAGAGAGATGAGGGAAAGGGAGAGTGATGGAGCGAAAGGGAGGGAGATGGAGGAAAATCAAGATGGAAGGATTGAGATGAAGGGATATGGAGTGAGCTGGAGGAAGAAGGATCGAGATAGAGGGAAAGAGAATGAGATGGAGGGAAACGGAGGGAGACTGAATAAGATGGAGAGTGATGGAGGAAAAGAGAGGGAGTTGGAGGGAGGGAGTTTGTCAAGACTGCAACCTCAGCCCGACTTAATTTAATGTCTACATTGATGAATTGGCATCAGAACTTTAAAAGTCCTCTTATACTGGTCTGACCCTAGAGGGCAAAAAAATCAAATGCCTCCTGTATGCTGACGATCTTTTGTCACCTCATGAAGAGGGGCTACACGAAAGCCTCTCGATTTTAGAAAATTACAGCAGAGACTGGGCCTTACTAATAAACATGGAGAAAACCAAAATTATGATCTTCCAGAAAAAGTCTCACCTTACTGAAAAAAAATATATAGTTTTACAATTAGAGGAACATTTCTTAAATATATTACATGTATAATTATTTGAGCCTCAAAATTTCAGCTTCTGGTCAATTTGATCTGGTAATAAAACATCTAACTGATAAGGCACATACAGCTTATTACACTATTCGAAAATCACAGTTCAAATTCAACTGTTCAATTCTTCTATGCCTGTAAAATCTGGGGCCCCAAAATTAAATTAAACTAAAAACCCCACTGAAATTTTCCACCTCCAGCAAAGTTCTGGTTCCGTCTGTCAGACACACTGACAGATGATTACCATCATTGTGCTTTTTCTTATAGGGCAGAACACCCAGAGAGTGACCCCATGCACTATTTAGTGGAAAAACACCAACTAAATTCAACAATTCAGTTAAGACATGCAAAAGTTAAAGAAATTGGAAAAAAAGAGAGCTCAAACTGTGTTCTCAATGCACAGATGATTCATAAAACTTTTTTGAGTGCAGCAGTGCAGCAAATATAAAAGCATCAGAGACATTCCAAGAAGAAAGCCACACAGACAAACTCTCTTATATTTTGGGAGAGAAAGAAAAGTGTATCTACTGAGCAGTGCAGTATGTATCCTCCTGCCATATTATGAAGGACAAAGGCTAAACCCCCTTTTCTTTATTACTGCTCCCTGTAAACATTTACATTGTATTGGCTATTGTTTGTTTGTTTATTTATTTATTTATTTATTTATATTTTACTTAGTAGTAGTAGTAGTAGTAGTATTTTAATCCATCTATATGCCTGTTTACTGTAACTTGTTTATTGCTTTGGCAACATTGTGCTATTCCTCAGTCATGCAAGTAAAGCTTATTTGAATTGAATTGAATTCAATTGAATTGAATTGAATTGAAGGGATGGAGATGGAAGGTGGGGGAGAGAGATAGAGGGATGAGGAGGGAGATGAAGGACAGGGGTGGACTGGCCAGAGGGTGGGAGAGAAAATAGGAGGGATATGGGGAGATGGAGGGAGCGGGGAGAGAGAGGGAGGGAGATGGAGGGAGAGGGATGGAGGAACAAAAAAAAAAAAAAAAAAAAAACTGAGTTTAAGTATTTTAATGTTGATCAAGTTTTCTATGAATTTCTATGTCTAAAAAAACTTATTTTCACTGATGACTGATTACAACAGTGTTCGGACATAGGTTATTATAGACTGTTAATATTTGTAATTATAGGCCTATTAATTGGACAGCCATAATGGATCTAAATGTTTTAAATCATTTTCAATGAGAATTAAGAAAATGTAATGTTTTATTATTCTTGCTGCGCATCGGTTACGAAATTATTGCGGGTAAATTACTTGTAGTGAATCTATGAATTTAATAATAATAATAATAATAATAATAATAATAATAATAATAATAACTTAATACATTAATTAGAAATGCCAAATCCTTTTGGCATCACCAATAGTTGATGCTCTCTATTTTTTTAAAGATCTCTTTGGTTATCCATTTAAACGGGGTCATCGTCTGCGCAACCAAGGAGCCATATTTATCACGTATAATCGTGAATTTTGGCTTTACATTACATGCGATCTTCTCGTACAGTGTGAGTTCAGCGAGAGGAAAGTTCTTCTGACAGAGTGGGATGAAAGCGGGGGTGTTTTCTTCTAATACATCAAACGTAGTCAGGTGCCTGTAGGTTTTAGTGCAAATGTAAACAATGACATAGAGCCGATCCCACCGCGAACCACAAGTCCGAGTAAATATTTCTGTTTTAAACCATGATGTATATCGGTAGATATCACACAAGCAACATGCGAAATTTGCTCAAGAGTTATGCCGGTTAACGTCTTAACCTCACTATAGAGAAAGTGAAAGTAAAAAAAAAAAAAAAAAGTAAAAACTGATGGCGCTTTCTGTAACACGCTGCATTAACGGCGCATATTTCTCTCACAGATGACGAGAGACGAAACAACTTCAACATAAACTGATAACGGTACATAACTGTCTTAAATTATTACCTTAATATTTCAAATGAGAAGAAACGTTAAACTGGTTGTTTTTGAAAGTCCGTGTTTTAAATAAAGCTGCTCTATACTGTTATTGATGACTGCAGTGTTAATAATTTATAAATTAACACACCTGTAAAAAAAAAAAAAGAGGATTTTTATTTTTTTATATTTAATATTTATACATTTCATAGTGTTTTTATACATTTTACATTATTTTCACAGTCCAAAATAATAACTAAAGGAAGTAACAATTTGATAAATATATTTTTATAATATTAAAATATATATTTAAAATATATAAAACTTTACAATAAGGTTTCATTAGTTACTTAGTCAACATGAACTAAGAATTAATAATTCTACGGCATTTAATAATCTTAGTTAATATTAATTTCACCATTGTTTTTGTTAATATCAGTTAATGCACTGTAAACATTAACATTTTTTAATTAACGTTAACAAAGATTAATAAACACTGTAGTAAATGTTTATTGTTTGTCATAGTTATCTTAGCTGATGAGTTGTTTACTTTGTAATTAGTAATTAGCTGATTTTCATCACTGGTGATCATTCCATCATTCCTGTTGGCCGTACTAGAGTTCTCTGAGGAGACAGGAAGTGTCTTAAAGGGGGCAGAGAGTAGAGAAAGACATGAGATTGTGTGGTTTCTCTGACAGAAGCACAGGAAACTAGCACAGCAGAACATGTGTGATTTCGTGAGAAACAGTCATGATCTGACACACTCTCACGGAAATTCGTGACATAGTCAATAAATGTAATATGTTCGACTCAAAATGATGCTGTTATTCCCTTACCTGAGTATGACTAAAAACACAAGCTGTGCATTTAGAATCTGGCGACAGTTTCTGTTTGACTTTCATTAAAGTGTCTCTGTTATTTATCTGTTATCTGGTATTTATTTATTCATTCATTCATTCATTCATTTATTCATTTATTTATTTATTTATTTTATTTTATTTTATAGAGTTCTAGTTTAAACATATAGAGTACTTCCATCTTTTATTCTTATAATAATATCCAAACGTCATGCATATTTTTCTGCATTTTCTTTCTTTTTTTTTTTTTTTTTTTTTTTTTTTTTTGTTGCACATGTAAAAGCAAAGCTCAGAAATATTGTTTTAAAACTAGTGTATTCTTTTTAAAGCAATATTTTAAAAAAAATATTACACACTTTAAATATGTCACTTTCATGTTTTACAAGGTAGAACATTTTAGTTCTATATTTGAATTAGTTTTCAGTCATCCAGCCACATGTTTGAAATGACTAGTGTTGTAGGTGTGGTTTGAGGTCTCCTCTTTTCTCTGAACCATTTCCTGGAACATTTTTATTCTGCGCTCGTGCTGATCTGCTTCAGGTATTTATCATTCGGTGGTTGTTTTTATTGGTCTGTGTTTCACAGTTTGAATATTTCACTGTATTTTATATTTTTTATTTTTTTTTATTTTTTTTTTTATTTTACTTTTAATCGACTGAATGGGTTGTGATGAGGTTTTAATCAGTCGTCTTTGTAAGTTAGTTGATATAGCGGCGTGTGCCAGTAGTTTCTGTGTGAACTGATGTCATTCATTTCATCCGATTCCTTCTGCTTAAATATATGAGCGTTTTATTACTATTATTATTATTATTATTATTATTATTATTATTATTATTATTATTATTATTATTATATAATTGTCTGCTGGATGTACTAAAACAATTATTCGGTTAGTCCTGACTGGCAATGCTCTGCGCCTCCGTCAAATGGTTTCTATCAGACTAATCAATGCGAGAGACTCGAGAATGGGGCGGAAGCGGCCACGTGGAGCAACGAAGCAAAACTACTGTTCAGGATTTCAAGTGCAGGTCAGTTTCATCTGTAAATAGGCTATTGTAGTTTGGTCTTTGTTTACTTAGTTAAGCAGCTGAGATGTATTCAGTGTAAGTGTAATATTAATATTGTGCATTATTATTATATTTCCTTACGGAGACAATAAAGAAATGAATTCAGTGTTTAGTATTATAATTTTTCTATAAAGATATTTAAATGATGTAGATATTATTGTACTAATTTTGACATATAGGCAATTTAGAAGGCATAGTTTTGTTAAACCCTGAGTGTTAAAGTCATGTGAGAGACAGAGAGATATCAGGGCAAAATAAAGGAACTAAAAAGTAAAATGGAAGCGGAGGTGCAGTTCAGGAGAGAACTTTTATTTCGCATGTCCCTAGGATTTAAACCCTTTGATGTGATGGCCATATAAAAAATAGGGTTTTTCATGTCTCTGAATTTATTGTGGTACAGGTCTACCATCTAGTCTGGATCAGACCAGATCCAGCTGACTATGGCAACCACTCATAATGCTTTCTAGAGTCTTCTGAAGTCATATGGTCTTTCTGTGAAGAACAGACCCCATTTTCAGTTATTATTCAATCATAATATTGCTTTCAAAACACAAACTTCTGTATTAGTGTTTCTTACGTTTATTTATTTATTTATTTGTTTATTTATTTATTTAACTTTAAAAGATGTTTATTGTGCATTTTCACTCATTCTTGAATGCATATTTTAAACTTCTTCTGTTTGTCAGTGTTGGATGATGGAGATGATGGAGAGCAGTGTGAATGTGACGTGTGCAGAGATTCAGATCGCAGACGGGTTTGAGTTCAGAGTTCCTGCTGACAGAATTACTCACTTCCATCAGCCTGACTGTGAACAGCTCTGGAACTCACAGGTGACAGTGTGTTTCTGTCCTCAAACCACACCATTATTCACAATTAATGATTGTCAGGGCCGCATTAATGCACAGGCTTACCAGGGCTTAAGCCCAGAGACCTGAAAATATTGTAACCACATAAACTTTCATGACAAATCCATCAACTGTCCCGAGCTTCCTTCACGCTGACCCCATCAGGCAGTTCTTATTGTCCAGATGGTAGCCTGGACACATTAAGTTAAATTAAATTAGATTAAATTAAATTAAATTATATTTAATAATACTAAACACAGGTTGCTATATATTTTCTAACTTATGGTTTTCGTAAACCAGACTATCAAAACCACCAAAAATTCTATAGACTTTTATTGGGGGGGGGGAAAACTTTTGTACAATGAGTATTATGGTGTATTTAAACTGTCTATTGCTATAGCAAAGCTCAACAACGCCCTATGCCTAGGCTGGTTTTAGCTGGTTTTTAGGTGGATTTTTTAGCTGAGTCAACTGGTTTTGGCTGGTTTAAACATGTTAATCATGCTAGCAACATGTTAGTAACTTGTTAATTATGCAAGCAACATGCTAGTAATGTCCTAATGATGCTAACATTCTAATAATACCACAGAAACCAGTCTGAGTACCCTAGAAACCATATAGCAATACCCTAGCAACCAAATCATGTAGTCTAGCAACTACATAGCAACACCTTGGAAATCACTATGGGTACCCTAGCAACTGCACACCAACACCCTAGCAACCTCCATGGGTACCGTAGCAACCCCATAGCAACCACACGGGTACCCCAGCAACTTCATAGCAACACCCTAGCAACCAACTGAGTACCCTAGCAACTGCATATCAACACCCTAGCATCCAGTCTGGTGTCTTAGCAACACCCAAACAACCACCGAGTACCCTAGCAACTTCATGGCAACATTCTAGCAACCACCCAGGGACCCTAGCAACTTCATAGCAACACCCTAGCAACCATAATGTGTACCCTTGTAACCACCTGAGTACCCTAGCAACGTCCAGAGTACACTAGCAACTTCATAACAACACACTAGCATCCAGCCTGGTGCCTTAGCAACTTCATAGCAACACCCTAGCAACCACCCGGGTACCCTAGCAACTTCATAGCAACATCCTAGCAACCACCCGGGTACCCTAGCAACACCCTAGCGACCACCCGAGTACCCTCGTAACTGCATAGCAACACCCTAGCAACCACCCGGGTACCCTAGCAACGTCCAGAGTACACTAGCAACTTCATAACAACACACTAGCATCCAGCCTGGTGCCTTAGCAACACCCTAGCAACCATCCAAGTACCCTAGCAACTACATAGCAACACCATAGCAATCACCCAAGTACTCGCGTAACTGCATAGCAACACCCTAACAACCACCATCTGTACCCTTGCAACCACTAGAGTACCCTAGTATCTTCATAGCAGCACCCTAGCAACCACCCGGGAACCCTAGCAACTTCATGGCAACACCCTAACAACCACCAGGGTGCCCTAGCAACTTCATAGCAACACCCTAGCAACCACCCGGGTACCCTAGCAACCTCATAGCAACACCCTAGCAACCACCCGGGTACCCTAGCAACTTCATAGCAACACCCTAGCAACTACCTGAGTACCCTCGTAACTGCATAGCAACACCGTAGCAACCACCCGGGTACCCTAGCAACTTCATAGCAACACCCTAGCAACCACCCGGGTACCCTAGCAACTTCATAGCAACACTCTAGCAACTACCAGAGTACACTAGCAACTTCATAGCAACACACCAGCATCCAGTCTGGTGCCTTAGCAACACCCTAGCAACCACCCGGGTACCCTAGCAACTTCATAGCAACACCCTAGCTACCACCCGGGAACCCTAGCAACTTCATAGCAACAGCATAACAACCACCTGAGTACCCTCGTAACTGCATAGCAACACCCTAGCAGCCATCATGTGTACCCCAGCAACCACTAGAATATCCTAGCAACTTTATAGCAACACCCTAGCAACCACCTATGTACCCTAGCAACTTCATGGCAACACCTTAACAACCACCCGGGTGCCCTAGCATCTTCATAGCAACCACCTGAGTACCCTAGCAACTTCATAACAACCACCCAGGTACCCTAGCAACACCCAAGCGACCACCCGAGTACCCTAACAACTTCATAGTAACACCCTAGCGACCACCCGAGTACCCTCGTAACTGCATAGCAACAATCTAGCATCCAGCCTGGTACCCTAGCAACTGCATAGCAGCCACCCCAAGTACCCTAGCAACCGCATAGCAATACCTTAGCAACCACCCCAGGTACCGCAGGAACACCGTAGCAACCACCTTGAGTACCCTAGCCTAGCAACCACCCCAGTTATGCTAGCAATCTGTTTTTCTGTCTGTTCTCCTGATAGACTGTATTGGCTTCAAAACATTCAAACTCTAATCTTTAAAACTGTTTTAAGTATTTCCTTCTTTAATTTACCTTTCAACACTGTTCCTTACTTAATGTTACTTCATAATGAATTTAATCAATGTTAACATGTACAATTTAATGCTACATGTTTTTAGATATCTGTGTAAAATATGTCTGACTGTGTGAATATGTGTAGTTCATGCAGTGATATTTGTGCATATGACAGACCTATAGGTTTGGATGTTTTGTTAATGACATTTATCAGGCTACTGCAAAATAATTGTGATTATCAAGATTGAGTGAATGTAGACTGTAGTTCTCGTGGATGAAGGGCCCAGGAGCCCCTTACAGTGTTAATGTGACCCTGATGTTTGTCCTAATAATGCTTTTTTTTGATCAGGACGGGCGTCTGATAGCACTTCCAGCGAATCCTCATACACTGATTGATCCAGTTATTTCTGTCTCCTCTGATCGTCTCGTCACGTCTCGCTGTGTGGACGAACTTCATCACGAGATCCATTGCGATACTTCAGGAGTAAATGCTTTCTCTCTCAGCATGACGTTTATCTGTTTTCATATTTAAACCTTCATGAACATTATAATATAACAAGCTGCCCTAATGAATCTTTCTTTCATCACAGTTCACACTGGACACCATCTTCAGAGGTGAGAGAAACACTTCAGTAAAACACATCAGTGTGTCCTGATTGAGATCAAACTCTGTGTTGAACTGAATCTTCTGTGAATCTTCAAGTGAATCATGATGATTGTGAATGTGTTTTTCAGTGAGGAATGAAACTGCAGCGACTCCAAACTCAGGTGAGTTTCAGCTGATAAACGTCTGATTATTCACTAATAAAACACTGCACATCTGATTCACACTCAATACACTTTCAATCGTTTCTCTCATATTGACTCATATTTGTGGTCATTGCATTTTTAAAGATCTCGTAAATGAAGTGACTTCAGATCTCCAACATTCAGGTAAACCTGTATGCTTTTGCATTTCAATATTTATCTTTTTTTTATTATTGATCAGCTGTTTTCATCAGTTTATGTATTCATTCATTGTTGAATGTATTGTCTGTCACATGTACAGATCAGCTGTGGTGGATTTCTGCTCTTCCCATTGTCATTGTTCTTCTGGTTTTGATCTGTTTCTTGCTGCGTAAACAGATTTTCAGGTGAGGGCTTCATCTTTTTAAAATCAAATCATCAGTCATGAAAATCAAATTATGATTGTTAGAAACCAAGACTGACTTATAAGTGATATGATAATTTATGATTTGACCTCTTCAACAGACTGACTATCTGTCATAAAGTCACATTTAATGATAATATCAGTGGTATGAACCTTAATATCACTGAATAAATATTATAATATTTACTAATAAGTGTCTGTCTGTTTTCAGGTGTTTTCTGAAGGCAGTCCAGTCTGTCGTCCAGCGTGATGATGATGATGATGATGATGATTCAGAAAACAGGTGAGTGAATCAAACTGGCAGAAAGAAAAGCTTGAAGTGAGTTTGACTGAATCACATGATGGATGATGTCTGAATCTTCAGCTCAGACTGTATGAATTAAGCTTTATCTGCTGAAACTGAATGTGGTTTTCTCAGGAATCCTGAATGTGATGAAGGTCAGATCTGATGCTCCCCATTCACTGCAGGAATCAAGGCTGCGTTTCCCAAAATAAGTGAAGAATGCTTACGTTGTTCTTAAGTTATACCTTAAGCTGTACCTTATAGTTAATACATATTTCCTGAAACATTCTTATTTAAGTTTACCATCTGTAAGTCATACTTTCGTAAGGTTGGTCGGGACCACTCTTAGCTATCACATTATCACTCTTGACAATTGATAGTTTTTTTGACAGTTGACAGTTTCAGCAAAGAATAAAATTATCATTACACTGATGGTTGTTCACTTTTTTTTATTTACTGTATGCTCCAAATGCACATTAGTTGGCAAACTATTAGGCAGTAAAGCCATAGGATGAGAGGAATAATGATTGTGGTGCTGAGTTTGGTCAAACTACGGCACGTAGTGGTAGCGATACAGCAAAAGGTTGTGCTAAAATCAAATCAAAGACGAGACCATCTCTTGCAGGTTTTTCTTTCTTGTACTTTAGGAGGTGCTCTTGGCATATATTTTTCTTTGCTGGTTTTCCTCCCTTATGTGGTGATGTATATTGCAAAGCGAAACTAAAAGTTTCAAGCAAGTTGCGTTCTAACAGGAGAGAGTGCCGTGTCTTTATTTAAAATCAACATGTCTTTTATAAAGAACACCATTTTCTCACATAACGCTCTGAAGCAGTCCCATAGAGTAAATAATCGATTCTCGAGCCATCGATATCACCTAATTTAGCGCCACCGCCATGGACAGCACCCGGTAACGTCGCACGTAAGAAGGTATATCCTAAGCAACCTCCTAAGGTATTGTTCGGGGAACACGCCTAGAAAGGGTACATCTTCATTTAAGATATACCTTTAAAGTCTTCGTAGCGCGCGAAGAGACAGCGTTGCGAAATGCACTCATAACTAAACAACAGTCGTATGTAGAAGATGTACAGTGTCATGATCGCGAACACCAACATGGTGACACGCATGACACTGAAGTAATGCAATAAACATTCATTTAACAACATGGATACAACAAACTACCGACACCTGTCATGTTTATGGCATTACTTCAGCATATTACCATGATGATATTTAGTATTTACTGTACTACTTCTACATACGAGCATTTCCTCCTCGGCTTGTGGAAGAGTTGCATGTGATGTTGTTGTTGTTGTTGTTTGTTTGTTTTGTTTTGTTTCCTCATAGGTTAATGCATCTCACGCGTGGCACTGAACACACTTCAAACAATTATTGAGATTAAGCTTTTAAATATATAACAGTTTGAACTTAGGAATGGGGAACATGTAAAAAAAAAAAAAAATGAAAGAAAGAAGGAAAAAAAAAAAAGATATATTTTGACTATGTAAACTTCGTGTAATTCAATCAACTGTGCTTCCCTTACATTATTACGTATTTAAGCGACAATGTCCACAGTGTGTTAACATAAAATTAACATCGGTAAACTATAGAAAGTGATTATTATAAGCAAGGCTGAGTTTTGAACAAGTGTGTGTGGGTGTTTCTATTCCAGTGGGGACTTAAACCTGAATGCACACAGACTTATGATTTGTGTCACCATGTAAAAAAGCTTATAAATAATACAAATTTATTTATTTATTTAAATGTAAAAAAAAAAAAAAAAAAAAAGCACAACGTTTTTGGGTTTAAGTGGGTTATTGTGGGCGATAGAAAATACCGTTTGTTCAGTAGAAAAACCATTACACTTATGGAAAATCCCCACCCTACACAGAACAGCAAACCAAACGAGTGTGCGTGTGCGTGTGACCTATTTATACATCGAATATGCCAACACCGCAAAGCGGTTCTTATCATAAACGCTGAGTAAGAGTGAAAGTGAAAGTGATCTTTTCCCTCCCTTGTTCCGCGAAGAGCGCTAGTTTGGTGCCCTAAAGCGATAGGAAAGTAAATGAAGTCGGTGGAAAGATATAGATTGGATTTTTAAAAATCAGAATAAATAAAATATAGATAACTATTGCAGTACCAGACAGGGAAAGAGTGGGGATAGGGACGTGTAATGTCTTCTTTAAAACAGGAAGCACGGTTGCTTTTAATTTGCTTTTAATTAATACATTGTAATGGAGGGACATTTTAATATATATATATATATATATATATATATATATATATATATATATATATATATATATATATATATATATATATATATATATATATATATATATATGATATCGTTGTGTTGTTTGCACTGTCAGCAGACATTGAGGGAAACACGATATTTTGATATGTATTAAATATCTTTTAAAGGTGTTAAACGTCCAAAGATTTTAATCCAGTGACACAAACTACTAGACTTTTTGTTAAATGTTGCCATTTTGATTTTTAATTTAAATTATTTTGAAAATATAATGTAGGCATACGTGATAGACATTTCATTGTGGAATCGGAGGAGAAAAGAAACATGCTCTTTGCAAATACGTACTTTAACTGAATTACAGTAAATTCCGGTTATTTTTCTTTTCTTTTTTTTTTTTTTTTTATGCAGCTTTTCTCCCTGACAAAGATCAGGGGAAAATCATACCTACACACAATCATGTAAATCATACCCACACACACACTATTATACAAAAATAATATTTCTTAAATAATTATTGTTTAATTTTAATCTATTTTAACGCGGCTACAAAACAATTTTAACATCTCAGTTAAAAATAAATAAAATGTGGTTTTGCATAAGTCTTGATGAGTTTGATTGGCAGCTGTGTTTAATAATCCAGGATGTGCCATGCATGACGCGCCTGTGACTTCGTGTGTTCGCCCACTCACCCTATAATGTGCAGTTGTGTTAGGAAATGTTTCAGAAAACAGCAACCATTTATAATTCTGTAAAAAGGGCTTTCAAAAAGGACTTTAAAAGACTCGCACTGAGCAGGGGGAAAGAAGCCGTCCGTCAGCCCGCAAATAACGGTAAGACTTTTTTTTAGTTTTAAGCGCAGGCTGATCCGGTTCATTCTGTAAGACCGGGAACAGTCAGGCCGTTTATGAATGTGTTTTCAGTCGGTGTTTAAAGTCGTTAGTGTGCAGTGTCTAAAGAATTTAAGACCAGCTGTTGCCAGTCGTCCTCACAAAGACTGTTTTTATAAATTTTGTGACAGACGCCGGCAACTAACTGAACGTGTCCCAAAATGTAGGCATTTTAATTTAAATAACGAATTAACA
Source organism: Cirrhinus mrigala (assembly GCA_036247105.1). Taxonomy (NCBI): domain Eukaryota; kingdom Metazoa; phylum Chordata; class Actinopteri; order Cypriniformes; family Cyprinidae; genus Cirrhinus; species Cirrhinus mrigala. Next base: position 24,755 of record JAMKFB010000296.1, read on the forward strand.
AAAAAAAAAAAAAAAAAGAAAAAAAGAAAAGAAAAAAAAGACTTATATAATGTGAGGAAATATGATGAGGAAATACAGTGCCTTGGATAGGCTACATTTACTGTAGAATGATGAAATGAAAATACAAATACAATTTTAAATGACTTCTGTTTCAGAATAAATAAAGAAGTATTTCATTTAGTTTAGTATTTTAAATTAGGTAAAAAAGAAATGAAAATGATATGACACTAGAACGCATAGATCATCAGATCATAAAAAAAAAATCCATAGCGCTCCTCACACACAAACATCATTCAAGAAGAGAAACAAACAATGTCGTTCCAAATATGGCTTTCTCTCTTTTATGAAACACAAAAGAAGATATTCTGAAGTGTTTCTTAAGACTAATATTAGGGAGATAACAAAATAGCCTATTTTTTTGTTTTCTAATGTTGTTTTATCGTTTTTATTGATCAGCTGTTTGCATTGTTTGTTGAAGTCAGTTGCTCCGATGATTTTATTGTATTGTAGTTTGTTTAGATAAATTGATTTTATGTCGTATCACTTGTATAGATCAGCTGAGGTGGATTTTGGCTCTTTTCAAGTTTTTTTTTTTTTTGGCTCCAGTTCAGTGGGCGGGGCCAAGGAATCGCAAAGGCGGGTATGTTTGCCTGGAAACAGACCCTGTTCGTTTAAATAAACATCACTCTCTAAAGCAGAACTTCGTGGTTTCTTCTGCCTTTTCATAATCAGCAAAATATCAAGGGACTTTCCGTTGACATCTGAGAGTGAGAACGTCGTGCGTGTGAGACACTAACCACGTTTCCTGCAGTGGAAACTTTTTTTTTTTTTTTTAAATAACTCTGAGATAGCTCAAGAGCAAAAAATTACATTATTATATATACACAGGGGCGGATCTAGAAAATAATTTTTAGGGTGGCAAAGGGGTGGCATGGGGTCTTTGAGGGGTGGCAACACCAAAGAAAGCCCCCATGCGTAGTTTTTGCGGATTTATAGTCTGACATACACAGTTGTGTTCACAAATATTGCATTACCATTAAGTAATCATCTATACTGTTTAAAATGAAAAATAAATAACAACATTTCAGTGTCCATCATGGCACCAAGTCAATAAACAATATATAAAAAAAAATGTTAACAGGTTATACAGTAAATGTTTCTGAGCTTGTATCACTAAAGATGACATGCGATTCTATTAAATTATTTAGATGGTATAAATCACGTTTTAGTGCAAGTTAAAGATGTTAATGTCGATGATTTAATGTTAATTTCCTAACATTAGAAAGAAATATTATAATATCAAAGCAATGAAACTGGATCAGTTTTGGAAACCATGTTTGATTTTCTGTTATTAACAGAAGTGGGAATGTCTGTAATCACTCATAACACACTATCAACCGTATAATCTAGCAAAGACCCAGCAACTGCATAGCAAGAGCCTAGCAACCACCCAGAATATCCTAGCAACCAACTAGCAACACTTTAGCAAACATCTAGAACATCTAACTGACCAAACTATTTATGTTTTTAAACAAATCCTAAGACAAGCCAGTATAAATATGTCTTTCAAACGTTTCAATCTAGTTATTACAGATCTTAAATGATTACACACAATTCAAATACAACGACTCTCCTGCCCAATGAACACTCATGAGATCAATAACACTAACAAAAAACTCTTATTAGGAATTAATTTGCAACTCAATGTCTAATACAGTATACAACATAAATTAAATTACAGATTGCTAATTCAGCAATTAACATTTGGGAAAAAAATATTTTCATTTTACTACTGTAAAGTAATCTTGCAGCAGATGAAAAGCACTAGAAAAGTTCAAATAACAAAGAACTGTATATGAACTTGGTATGCACCACAATACAGTACAGTAAAAAATTAAATAAAAAAATAAATACAACATCCTCTGCACATTTGGCTAAATTTCATTAGAGTATACAGTACTATTTGGTCTCCTGACACAAGACTATATCTCTAGGTAGTCATTTCTCAGTTCTGCAAAAATGCAGTAGGCTACACATAAAAAAAAAAATAGTTACAAATGAAATTTGACATTCACACTTCTGAAGGTGTACAACATGTACTACAGTTTACTGTACATATAGAATAGTGAAATTTCCGTCATCTAATATACTGGTACTGTACTATAATTATACTGTGTGTGTAAGTAAAATACCCATGTAAATGATTCGTTCTCTCTCTGTTGTTGGATGCAGAGATTCTGACTGTCATCAGTTTTGCTACTTAATGTTTAACTTACTTTCAACTTTTTGAGAAACGTGTCTTTGTTTTGAGAACTGAATGAATGGTTTGAGAATATAAGCCAACTAACATCAGTTACATTGTGTTAACAATCAAGAAAACTGCAATACGACCAGATGCTTACCTAACTCTGCTATTAGTTTCCGTGATCGGCATCTTCTTATTGATTTCATGCTATTATTGTTTCGTCGGATACGGCAAAAAGGCTTATATCCATGATGAACGTGGAGCGAGCGGTCAGAGAATCGGATCACCAAACTATTACGCGATGAACCTCAGACATATACAGACGGGATTAGATTTCTCAGAGGACTTCTGAGTTAGCCGAGAAGCAGTAATTATCTGATTCACCAACAAATGTAAAACAATTCGTTAGTGAACTGGGCCGCGCTTTGTGTTTTTGACTCAAAAAGAACCGGTTCATGAGAGTCATTTGTAAATGAAGTCGAATACACTGGGCGCGCTGCGTGCGAGTGCAAATATCGAGCACACTTTATTGAAAGACGTGTTTTGTTGCCATAATTTTGCGTTACGCTGCCATCGCTGCGGCTGAAAAGTAGCACATGAAACACTGCTCACATTTATTCTGTGATAATTCTGGGGTGGCAAAGCATTTTCTTAGGGTACCCCGGTAGATCCGCCCCTGATATTATATACATTATAATTAATTATTTAACGTGTCATCCTTTGAGTGGAACATGGTACAGTAACTAACAATGCAATAGCTCATTCAGTTTAATTCACATTTATTTGTATAACGCATTTCACAACACAAATTTTCAGAGCAGCTTTACAGAAAATGCACGTTTTCTGCTGCAAAACCAGAATAGTCTTTATTAGGCAGGGCATTAGAGAGAACAATTGAAATCTACAAATTATGGTATTTACAAATACCAGTATGCATTTAAGCAAACTTTTTGGCATTTTAAAGCACTGCTTTTATTTTGTTATCTGTCTCTTGTTACTTGTTAACCTGTCTGTGCAGTGAAAGTTTCTGTCACCAATCAAACTGATTCTTGTTCTGATTCTGAACAGAACGAGGAAATCTTCATTGCTTTAAAATACACACAAAGTTTGCTTAAATGTATATATGGTATTTGTAAATACTATAATTTGTACTAGATTTCAACCGTTTATTCTGATACGCGCTCACGAAGACTATTTTGGTTTGGTAACAGGAATATCATATGTCATATCTGGTTATATATATATATATATATATATATATATATATATATATATATATATATATATATATATATATATATATATATATGTATGTGTGTGTGTGTGTGTGTGTGTGTGTGTGTGTGCGTGTGGGTGTGTTTACTGTACCATTTAGAAGATGGACCTACAGTTGAATGGACCATTGTTACCTAACTGGAGGCACAATGTCTCGGCTGTCCTTGAAGGTGAGTCGAACGTTTCACTAGGGGCTCATACCGTGTGACTCTCTACCACCATGAAAAGATTCAGACATTTTTACGTTACCATTTTGAATATATGGTCCTATAAATTTGACATGTGTGACAGTACAGGTGAATAGGCCAATGCGCTGGTTACCATATTGGATTAGATATGTGTCAGCTATGTTCGAGGGTGCGCTGAATGTTTCAGAAAAGTGTAGTCCATTTAAAATAGTTTAAGTGTAGTATCTTTTAGTTCTGTTTGGTTTTCATAAAAATACATTACATACCATACCTGCTGCATTGTTTTATCTGTGTGGTAATAGGGAAATTATCCTTTCAATCTATAAGTGTTTACATTTACATGAATTACATTTACAGTCATTTTAAACAAATGTATTATTTCTGACATTCACATTCATTTTTTTAATGATGAAAAACATCAGCTTCATGCAGTAACTACACAATAGGTGTAATTTTAGAATGTGTTCAGATGTGTACCAAAATTTACAATTTAACAGTATAAGTATACTTTTAGCATGAAGTACTTAAAGTGCTATATTTTTAATGTGAAAGTGCTGCTAATAGTATACTTGACTGTACTATTTAATAACACCATAAACATAGTTAAGTATATCATATATAAATGTATAAAAATACATTTAAATGAGTTATTTCATCTATAAAATTATGTGGGCAATACCTTATAAATACATTTTGTATATATTCATTATGTATTATTCTTATATATTTTATATGATAATAATATTTAAAAGTGTATGACAGATGTTCTAATTGTAAATTTTAATTGTAGTTTTTTACAAGTTTTTACAATTGTAAGTTTTAACAAGTGGTAACTAAATACTTTTTTTTTTTTTTTACGGAAAAAGTATGTCCGCACATTTTAGTTCATATTCATGGTGTCACAAAATGGCACAGTTGAGTACACTTGAATATCTTAAGAAGTACTAAAGAATATTATGGAAGTGTTCTGACATAAAATGTATTTTACTGCACTTTTTTCACCTGGGTAAAAACAATATTTAAAGAATTTCTCATGATTTAACAAGGGAACATCTTGTGGATTTCATAATGATACATAATTTTGATTTATAGTTTTGGCTTCATATGGAAATATAATACACAATTCCAAATTGCTAAATTTATTTAACATGTTTAAATTACAATTATTTTTTAATAAAAAGTTATAATTTTTTATTTTATTTTAGCAATTGCTCATTTGAGAACATCAACATCTAAATACAATTTCTGTGAAAATAATCTCTTCAAATCTGCCTATTCTCGTTTGTGTTGGATGGTGCAGGGTTCTGCCAAATGCTTTTGGCTCTGTGGTTGTCGGTCCAGCTATGCAATTGCAGAGGGCCTAGCAATAGTAAATCCAGGGTAAATGGGTGGGGGTTGTTTTTATTAGTAGTAATAGTAGTCGTCAAGTCAAGTCAAGTCACCTTTATTTATATACCGCCTTTAACAATATAGAATTGTGACAAGGCGGCTGTACAGTATTAAATAGGAAATAGTACATAAACAATGTCAAGGGCAACAGTAAACACTCACGGGCTAATAACTAAATAACTAAACACGGGCTAATATGATCATACTTTCTGGTTCTAGTAAGAACTCTAGCTGCTGCATTTTGGACCAGCTGGAGTTTGTTTATTAAGCGAGCAGAACAACCACCCAATAAAGCATTACAGTAATCTAATCTTGAGGTCATAAACGCATGAATTAATGTTTCAGCATTTGACATTGAGAGCATAGGTCGTAATTTAGATATATTTTTGAGATGGAAAAATGCAGTTTTGCAAATACTAGAGATGTGGTTTTCAAAGGAAAGATTGCTATCAAATAGCACACCTAGGTTCCTAACTGATGACGAAGAATTGTAGTAGTAGTATTGACCAGAACAAAATATACAGCAGTAAACAAACATATACAAAAAATATGACAGACAATTGATTACTTGATCAAAAACATATTCATGAAACATATTACAAACTTTTTTTTTTTTTTTTTGATTAACAATGTTCTCCAAACTGGTGCAGTAGTCCTTGGTCTACTAAGGAAAATGAGTGAAATGTGGCTGGGAACCTGACTATTTCTTCTTGCGTATGTGAATACGTAAAAAAAAAAAAAAAAATAATAATAATAATAAAATAAATAAATAAATAAATAAATAAAAAGAAAGTTGTAAAAGTAAAGTAAAATTAGTATTATTATTATTATTATTGCTTTCATTGGAATAATACATACATATATCAAAATTATTTAACTTGAATATACTTTTTTCCTTCTAATAAAATTTTCCATATCCACCTTGTGTGTACACAATTACAAAACAGATGGAAAAGAGACTCATTTTCCATTAAACAAAAATAGAATAATCAGTATCCAAATGAAATCTCTCCAGTACACTTTAAGATGGATATACAACATGTACAATTTTAAATGTTACCTCTTTTACTTTATTACTTGAACAGTACATTTTACAAATATGCCATGCTTTATTCCAAATTATATTTTTAAATGCATTGGTCCACATTAAGCTTTTATAAGTAGATGTATCACCTGTTAAAACATTCCTAATATATGTAAAAACATGCTGTCTTTAACATATATTTCCTCAGAAGAATCACTTCTCTTACAAAATGCATAACTTGTTGAGGTATGGTGTAAAACACAGTAGCATACTCTTTTGGCGTAACTGGAAAACCAAATTTATCCAAATATTTTTTATAAAAACTTTTATAGAAGAGGGATTTATTTTTATATTTAATATATCTATTATTCGAAAAAAAAAAAAAAAAAGGACACAAAAGCTTGTTTGTGAAATGTAGCTAATTTCGCAGGTAGTTTATGCATACAACATGCAACTTTTTTCTTTCAGGAATTTAAATAACCAATTAACCTTGAATGTATTGTTTAAAGTTTCAAAAACAATCCCCCTTTGCTCTTTTATTTACATATAATTTCCTTACTCAAATAGTCATGTCTATTCCTCAAATAAAAAAAATTAAAAATCATTAAGCTAAAGACACACAGATAAATCTTGATATCCTTTCTGCTTTGCATAGTAAAACCCCACCATTCAAGGATAAATCTCTTTGATGCCACATATTAAATCTTGCCTTAGTTTTGTTCATTATAGGCTGGAAATTGAGCATACTGTGTTCGTTCTCATCTGAGAACACCTAAATATGTAACTACATGTTTAATAGGGATACCGTGTAATTCTGTTCTTTTACAAGTTTTAACTGGAAACAGCACTGATTTATTTATATTAATTTAAGACCTGATACTGAGGAAAACTCTCTCACTACAATGTAGTATTGTCAGCCAGTTGAGACAATTTAAATATGCTTCCAAATACTCTTATACCTCCAAACTCTGCTATGTAGGGCCATCATTTTTGTAACTAATAAAAACAAAAGGGCTACCCTGCTGTATACCTCGATTAATCTCAAATCAACCACTAGTACCCATTGGTAATTTGAATGAAATATTGCATCCATCGTAAATAGTTCTAACAGCCTTTTTTTAAAAAAAAAAAATTCTCCAAACCGAAAATGTTAAAAATATATCTAAACATAAAAATCATGACTTACGGTATCAAATGCTTTGTAAAAATCTATGAATAAGATAAAATAATTAGTTGGTATGTAACAATTATAACTGATTACTGATATGTCTCTCAGTCATCAAACCCGATTGTTCTTTCTCAATTATCTCTTCCAGACCTTTCTTTTGCAAAACTGGAGCAAGATGTTTAGCATTTTTCTGAAGGGTAAATTGTCTTCAGTTACCATATAAAATGTATCCTTATTAGGCTTGGAATTGTTGTAATAAGAACTTTTTGGAGAGTTCCAGGTAATTTCCTGCATGCAATTGATTGTGATTCTGTGGAAAATAAATTTGTACCTAATAATAATAATAATAATAATAATAACCATCATCTCAATAATGAGTTGTTTATGGAGTGTGTGAGACTGGTTAATCAAGCATCTACTGCTGATTTTCCTATATTTACACTTACCTGCTAAAAAAAATGAGATAACTGAACATTGAAAATCTGTTATCATCAAAATCTTCTACTTCAATCATTAAATTCTTTGAGTAAAAGAAACTTTACCAATTGTGTCTCTCAAACTGTGTCTACTTGTAACTGCCAATTGCTTAAAGGGGTCATCGGATGCTAAATTCATTTTTTCATGTTGTTTGAACATCAATGTGTGTTGTCAGTGTATGTACAAATCTACCCTATAATGATAACAATCCATGTAGTGGTTTTTGATTAATCTGTGAAAATTATCTCCCCTTTTTCAGTTCGAGCCGTTCTCAGATGCCTGTCGGTGTGCCGTCACCAGGGACGCAGATGGGATTTTTAAACTGGGGGGATCAAGCTGTCAGCAAATTATTTCAACTCGACGAATAAACATGCAGGCATTGTCACCAACAGAGTTTCACTTTTCTTTTTGTTTTCATTTTGAAAAGCTATCATTTACCTCACGTTACGTTATGGAGGTCTTCTTTTAATTTTATTTGATTCCTCAGTGTAAATGTTCTGTAATTTATCAGTCAGTATAGGCTAATACAGCATGTGGTGTATGTCATGCTTCATCTTATTCGTTATGTAGGTGTATAAATGTAGCTAAGCAAAACAGACAATAATCTTTTCTTGTAAAAGGGAAAGGGGGGAAAGGATGTGATGTGTGGCCAAGCATGGTGACCCATACTTGGAATTTGTGTTCTGCATTTAACCCATCCCAGTGCAGAGCACACAGTAGTCAGTAGTGAACAAACACACTCACACACACACACATGACATATTGCTATCGCTGCAGCACCTGGGAGCAGTTGGGGGATCGGTGCCTTGCTCAAGGGAATTGCCTCAGTCGTGGTATTGAGGGTGGAGAGAGCGCTGGTTATTCACTCCCCCCACCTTCAATTCCTGCCGGACCTGGGACTCGAACCCCCAACCTTTATTTACACTACCATCGAGAAATTTTAACCAAAGCATGTTATAGACTTTTCGTTAAGAATTATATCAACTTGTGGAAAATGTGCATCCGATGACGCCTTTAAGCTCTTCAGTTGTTAAAATGTGTTTACTGGATAATTTCATTATTTCTTCAGTTAATTTGTTTTCATATCGGTGTGGTGAAAACAAGACACAGTTATCAGTGTGGACGAAAGCATCTCTTTTTGATCTAGATGTAAATCTGATGATCACTGGCCTTGGAAACTTTTTTTTCCCACTGCTGTCTATTCTGCAATGAGCCACATCCACTGCTAACACAATTTCTTCACCATCACTGCCTGGAATTGCTGCATGGCAAATCTCTTTCACCTTAACTTTGATGTTTTTCTTCTGCTCTTCAGCTACTCCATATAGCGAAAGATTGTAACCAATGGCTATAACGATCAGCATCAACCACTTCTTGATGACAAGTCTAGCAATTTTTTTTTGTTGTTGTTTTTTTTTTTTTTTTTTTTTTTTTTTGCAGCGTATCGTGTTTAACAGCTTCATCAGTTTGGTCTGCTCTTTCATTGATTTTGCATAGAATTCAACAAAGACTATAGAATACCCAAGACATATTACTCGTATAGTTTTAAATGCAACATTAATTATGGCCGCTCTATTGAAGGAAGCCCTGCCCTTTGAGTAAAAGAGCCAATCGCTAATCAGTAAAGTCAGCACGTCACTGCATTTTTACACTTTGTCCGGGATGTAGGTCAGGTAGACTTTCTGCTGAGGATTGTCATCTGTAGAAGTGCTTATAAGCCTGTTTGGTTTGGTTTGTTTGTCTTTCATTCTGACTTGTTCATAGTCAACTTGGTAGCAGGTTCTTTGGTAGTATCGGAACTGTTGTTCTGATGTGATATCTGATAATCAGTTCATCTGGGCTTAGTCCAGTTGGCATTAATAGGCGTAGCCCAATAGCTCATTAAAGCTAGCTGTGGATCTGGTTGTCTCAGCACTTTTTTTGCAATAGTGACACTTCTTTCAGGAAGAAAGAAAGTAAGGTTGGAAGTAGTGTGAAAGAAATGGCACATGCACTGCTTTGACATTAAAATTCATCAAGTACATCAGTAACCACTGGCATCTTAAGGGAGCTTTGTCAACATATGAGTTTATTAAGGGCACAGTAGCTTGTGGCCAGTCTGGAGTTCAGTTTTGTCCATTCCTTGCAAGTACCGTGAGAACCGCTCACATGCCCACACACCAGCGAGGCACTCCTTCTCGACTTGTGAGTAGTGGTGTTCGGTCTCAGTTAAAGTCCATAAACGGAAAGCAATAGGGAGTAGTCCGTTTTCCCACTGCTGAAATAGGGCAGCCCCTAGACCATAACTGCTGGTGTCCGCACTGACTGCTGTGGTCCTGTTTGCATCATAGTCACCAAATTGACCAATTTACCAACAAAATTACATTTCAAAGGAGAACACGGTAAGGCTGGTTTTCCCCCGATGAGGGTAGGGAGTGAGAGGGCCTAGGTTCAAGAGTCACGGTTCGCTGCTGTAGGTCTACTATAGTATAGACTCATTTATTAGAAATACATTCTGTTTGACATGATTTTTAATGACTAAATCCATGCCATATGAATAGCCACTCAGTAATGACATGGATCAGTTAAGTGAATATTTGTTGAACATTGTTGATACATGTTACTTAAGCAAAACTATGTTTAGACTGTGGCTAAACTCTGTTTTACTTTCTTTGCGTTCTAAGAAGCGTATTATTGGACTTCTGGTCTGTCAGGAGATGGTGGAGAGATGTTCAACACTGTGAGGTAAGAAATCTTTCCACAGTAACAAATGCTGTAAAATCATATATGTATCATAAAAGATTTTATGATCTGAGTTTGCCAAGGGTTATAAATGCTGAGATTTAATCATCAATGTAAAAGCATTAGATAATGAACTGAGAACTGAGCCTATATTTGTCATTTTTAATGTATTTTATCATTATTGCAACGCTTGAGGAACTTCAGTCGTAGTAACAGTGGCTGTTAAGATTCATTTTGAGGAATATGTGATCTGTTTATATAAAATACATAAACTATTAGGGGCCTCATTGCTCTCAGTGATGATTGAAGTAGCTCATTAATCTTAAACGTAAACATGTCTGTAATTTACCATCTCTAAATTTTGTTGTTGTTGTTCTTTTGAAGTTTAGAGCAGTCATGTGAAAATGTCTTTTATATACTTAGTGATCAAAGGTGTCTCTATTGAGCAGAAGAGAAGAAAGCAAAATAATTAAGAATGTGATGCAAATGAGCAAGAAAATGGTATCTTTTGTCTTCTTATACACGTTTTGTTGTATAAGAAATGAACACATTCCTGTTCAGTCCTACAAGCTGTTCTGTGACTCCTGTCAGAGCTTTAAAAATTAGTCTAAAATCAGCTCATTTAGAGAGTTATTGATGTATTTTTGTAAGCTTACTTAAGCGTTCTTGTCAGACAAGGTTTAAGCCTAGACTAAAATGTAAATCTGAGCTGTTTCAACTGAAAGAAACTTGCACTGACTGATTTTAATGTATATGAGTGCCTATGTTTTGTCTCAAGATGCACACCAGTAATGTTTGTTGTTGTTGTTGTTTTGTTTGTTTGTTTGTTTGTTTTTTTGTTTTTGTCTAGGCTTAGTCTAAACCTTCTCTGTGAAACCAGGCCCAAATGTGTCATGCTTTAGATTTGGAAAATCAGTTCAGCTTTGTGTTGCAGTTGATATGACCACTAGATGGTGCCAGAACATTACTTAATTTATTTAGATGTCAACGAAAATTAAAACACTGAAGAGAACATAAATCTATATACAATAGATTGTGTGTCTTACATATATATCACTTTTTTTCTGAAAACGATTATTTATTTTTATTATCTTTATTTCAGTTAGGTTTTCAATAACTGCTGTTAGTTTCGTTTCATTTTAGTTTTTTTTATTTATTTTGACATCTCACTCTTTGCTTAAATGCCTTTATTTCCGATAAATACAGTTCTTAATACAACATATTTTACTGTTTAAGCATGTATAATATATTTCTTAAATTTAAACTCGTTTAACAAGCATTAAAAAATATAAAATAAATAAAATAAAGTATTCAGCGCAAAAAGAAGGGTGCGGCTCCTTTGCTTTAAAATCATTTACAGCAAAGAAACTGTTTTATAGATTACACAAAACATACTCAAACCTACATTTTTACCAAAGAATTGTAAGGCAGCAGCACTGAGGACGTAAAGATGCAGAATAAAAAAAAAACAAACAAAAATATAGCTGCAAGCAGCAATTACCGGGGTTCGAGCGTGCAAGGCCTTTGAGGTGGTATGCAAAGTTGTTCAGAATGAGGGGATATATCATACAGATGTAAGTGTAAGATCTAGTGTTTGTGTGAATAGATGAGCATTTTTAACAATTTGAGGCCATTTACCATAGAAATTTTGTTTTTGAAGCCTTTTTAGCTATTATAGCGCCACCTATGCTCCGATCTCCATGAAACTTTGCATGCTTGTTAAGAATCATCTGACACATGTTTTCACCAATTTTTGTAAAGTTTTGAGTTTTCGTTTTGGTTTTATAGGCTTTTGGGTATATGTGGCCACGCCCCTTTTCTAAATGACCCCGTTATAGCTACCCAAAGGACAAAATTCAACATTTTTTTGATAATTATTGATCTAGAGAGTCCAGAGAATATTACTGCAGTGGTTTGATCGAGATTGAGCGAAAAACCTAGGACTAGTTCGCAAAAGTAGGTTTTTCACATATTTGTGAATATTTAATGAGCGATTTGATTGACAGCAATGGTTCTTGAGGCAAAGTTGTTCATCATGAGGAGATCTATCAAATGATATGCATATTGTCTGGCTGCGTGAAACACCACGTGATTACAGAGGCAAAAAACTCGTTACCGCCAACTAGTGGCGATTTCTTTCAAAATTCTTACAGACCTTTAGGGCCATGAGTCGAACATGCCCAGTGAGTTTCGTTCCGATCGACCTCCGTTAACCTTGTCTAATTGGTGCTCAAACTTCGTTGGCTGATGGCGGCCATGTTTTTTGAGATACGCCAATGTCCTCATAGACCCTTATGGCACATTGGACAGAGACACTGCATACCAATTTTCAGGTCGATCGGACCAACGATTGCATAGGTAAAGTCATTTTTATGTTTTTTCCACCTTATAGCGCCCCCAAGTGGCAGAGCTGTGCAATTTTTGTTATTTGACCAAAGATTGAGCTTATACACATGTGTACCGAGTTTGGTGAAGATATCTCATTCCATTCAAAAGTTATAGCCAAATGTAAGAATTTGCTAATGTTAGCATCGAACGTTTTGGCATTCCTATTCGACCGTGAGTCAAAATTTCAACTTTTTTTCGATAATTATTGATATTCAGTGTCCAGAGAACATTTCTGCACTGGTTTGGTTCCGATCCATCGAAAAACCTAGGACTAGTTCGCAAAAGTAGGTTTCGGACATAACGCCATTTTGCGGAAAAACCGGGCTCCGTACGAAAAATCTGCGTACTTTTGTGCGTATTGACCCAAGGATCGCAACGATGTAAAGTTTTTGAGTCTACGACAAAAATTGTACGAGCTATGGCCAAAAATGCAAAAAAAGTTAGTTTTTTGCGCTGTAGCGCCACCTTTGGGCCGATTGGGGCGGTTCTTTGCGCCTGAGTAGCGAGGGTGACTACTACCTTCTGACCAAGTTTCAGCTCTCTAGGCCTTACGGTTTGGGCTGCACGATCAGTTCTAGGGAAGAATAATAATAATAATAATAATAAATATAGCTGCAAGCAGCAATTACCGGGGTTCGAGCGTGCAAGGCCTTTGAGGTGGCCATGTTTTTTGAGATACGCCAATGTCCTCATAGACCCTTATGGCACATTGGACAAAGACACTGCATACCAATTTTCAGGTCGATTGGACTGACGGTTGTGTAGTTATAGCCATTTTTACGTTTTTTTGCTCGTATGGCGCCACCAAGTGTTCAAGATCCGCAATTTTTTTTAATTTCACCACAGAAGGAGATTGTACACATGTGTTCTGAGTTTGGTGATGATATGTCATTCTGTTTCAAAGTTATAGCCATTTTACTAAAAGTGGCCCCGCCTCTTTTGAACGTTTTGGTGCCCCTTTGCGACTGTGAGTCAAAAGTTTAAATTTTTTTTGATAATTATTGATCTAGGAAGTCTGGAGAACTGTGCTGCAGTGGTTTGATCGAGATCGAGTGAATAACCTAAGACTAGTTCGCAAAAGTGGGTTTTTCACATATTTGTGAATATGTAATAAACGACTTGATTGACAGCAATGGTTCTTAAGGCAAAGTTGCTCAGCATGAGGAGATCTATCATATGGTATGAAGTTCTAGTGTTTCTGTGATTATATGAGCATGTTATAGCAATTTAAGACAATTTACTTTTGAAATTTCGTGTTTTTGAAGCCTTTTTAACTGTCATAGCGCCACCTATGGTCCGATCTCCATGAAATTTTACATGCTTGTTAAGAGTCATCTCACACATGTTTTCTCCAACTTTTGTAAAGTTTTGAGTTTTTGTTTAGGTTTGATAGGCTTTTGGGTATATGTGGCCACGCCCCTTTTCTAAATGACCCCGTTATAGCTACCCAAAGGACAAAATTCCAAATTTTTTTGATAATTATTGATCTAGAGAGTCCAGAGAATATCACTGCAGTGGTTTGATCGAGATTGAGCGAAAAACCTAGGACTAGTTCGCAAAAGTAGGTTTTTCACATATTTGTGAATATTTAATGAGCAATTTGATTGACAGCAATGGTTCTTGAGGCAAAGTTGTTCATCATGAGGAGATCTATCAAATGATATGCATATTGTGTGGATGTGTGAAACACCACACGATTACAGAGGCAAAAAACTCGTTACCGCCAACTAGTGGCGATTTCTTTCAAAATTCTTACAGACCTTTAGGGCCATGAGTCGATCATGCCCAGTGAGTTTCGTTCCAATTGGCCTCCGTTAACCTTGTCTAATAGGTGCTCAAACTTCATTGGTCGATGGCGGCCATGTTTTTTTAGATACGCCAATGTTCTCATAGACCCTTATGGCACATTGGACAGAGACACTGCATACCAATTTTCAGGTTGATTGGACTCACGGTTGCGAAGTTATAGCCATTTTTATGTTTTTTCTCTATTATAGCGCCACCAAGTGGTCGAGCTCCGCAATTTTTTGGATTTGACCAAAGGCTGAGCTTTTACATATGTGTTCTGAGTTTGGTGATGATATGTCATTCCGTTCCAAAGTTATAGCCATTTTACTAAAAGCGGCCCTGCCTTTTTTGAACGTTTTGGTGCCCCTTTGCGACTGTGAGTCAAAAGTTTAACTTTTTTTTGATAATTATTGATCTAGGGAGTCTGGAGAACTGTGCTGCAGTGGTTTGATCGAGATTGAGTGAATAACCTAGGACTAGTTCACAAAAGTAGGTTTTTCACATATTTGTGAATATGTAATAAACGACTTGATTGACAACAAAGGTTCTTGAGGCAAAATTGCTCAGCATGAGGAGATCTATCATATGGTATGAAGTTCTGGTGTTTCTGTGATTATATGAGCATGTTATAGCAATTTAAGGCAATTTACTTTTGAAATTTCGTGTTGTTGAAGCCTTTTTAACTGTCATAGCGCCACCTATGGTCCGATCTCCATGAAATTTTACATGCTTGTTAAGAGTCATCTGACACATGTTTTCTGCAACTTTTGTAAAGTTTTGAGTTTTTGTTTAGGTTTGATAGGCTTTTGGGTATATGTGGCCACGCCCCTTTTCTAAATGACCCCGTTATAGCTACCCAAAGGACAAAATTCCACATTTTTTTGATAATTATTGATCTAGAGAGTCTGGAGAACTGCGCTGCAGTGGTTTCATCGAGATTGAGCGAAAAACCTAGGACTAGTTCGCAAAAGTAGGTTTTTCACATATTTGTGAATATTTAATGAATGATTTGATTGACAGCAATGGTTCTTGAGGCAAAGTTGTTCATCATGAGGAGATCTATCAAAGGAAATGCATATTGTGTGGATGTGTGAAACACCACGTGAGTGAGGCACGTTAGAGAGGCAAAAAACTCGTTAGCGCCAACTAGTGGCCGATTTCTTTCAAAATTCTTACAGACCTTTAGGGCCATGAGTCGAACATGCCCAGTGAGTTTCGTTCCGATCGACCTCCGTTAACCTTGTCTAATGGGTGCTCAAACTTCATTGGCCGATGGCGGCCATGTTTTTTGAGATACACCAATGTCCTCATAGACCCTTATGGCACATTGGACAGAGACACTGCATACCAATTTTCACGTCGATCGGACCAACTATTGCATAGTTATTGTCATTTTTATGTTTTTTCAGGCTTATAGCGCCACCAGGTGGCAGAGCTGTGCAACTTTTTTGATTTGACCAAAGATTGAGCTTATACACGTGTGTACCGAGTTTGGTGAAGATATCTCATTCCGTTCAAAAGTTATAGCCAAATGTAAGAATTTGTAAAAATCTGCGCCAGTACACTTTTGTGCGTCTTGACCCAAGGATCGCAACAATGTAAGGTTTTTGAGTCTACGATAAAATTTGTACGAGCTACGGCCAAAAATGTAAAAAAAGTTAGTTTTTTGCGCTGTAGCGCCACCTTTAGGCCGATTGGGCCGGTTCTTTGCGCCTGAGTAGCGAGGGGGACTACTACCGTCTGACCAAGTTTCAGCTCTCTAGGCCTTACGGTTTGGGCTGCACAATCAGTTTTAAGGAAGAATAATAATAAATATAGCTGCAAGCAGCAATTATCGGGGTTCGAGCATTGTTAAGGCCTTGGAGGTTGTGAGGATTTAAGATGTAGGCCAACGCAAAATATATGGCTAAACACACACTAAAACACATCTATGATGGAGAATACACTCACAAACACAGAATTTAAATAGTTAAACTGTTATATTAATGTTCATTAAACATTACTACACACACACACACACACACACACACATTTTGTTGCACATAAGAGATTTCTGTAATAAATGGTAGGTGACAAAATGTTTAGTTCAAGTCTTGTCTTTTTAAGATTTTATACATATATCTGCATAAATGAAGTGTTAAACTTTGACTAAATGTGACTTCAAATGTTATGACAGTGATTTAGTCTATGTATGAAATGAAATGAATTGAAAAACCATGAAGAGCACTGTTCTACTCATTTCAATGACCCATTAGTGGTCTTCTACTGACATCTAGTGGTTAAAGTTGCAATTTCATGGCATTAAAGACAGATCCATTGTTTTTAAGCTTTATAACTGTTACATTGCCTTTTTTGCCTAATGTCTATAAAATGTATGCTTGTTTAAAATAATATGATGATGATTTTACTTAGGTTTGTGAAATTTTGTTTTCTTTTAGGTTTTATAGACTTCCGGGTACAGCGATTCATGATCATCTTTTTAAGTGGCCCTGTTATCGCTGTCCAAATGCAAATGTTCAACATTTTTTTGATAAAAATTTATCTCGAGAGTCCAGAGAATGTTACTGCAGTGGTGTTATTGATTTTGAGTCAAAAATCTACGAGTAGTTAAAAAAAAATAGGTTTTATGAATAATATCAAATATTTAAAGAACAGTTGGATTGATAGCAATGGTCCTAGAGACAAAATTGTTCAGAATGAGGAGATCTATCATATGATATGAAGAGCTAGTGTTTGTGAAAATATATGAGCATTTTTTTTTTAGCAATTTGAGGCCAATTGCTATAGAAATGTTCTGTTTTTGAAACCTTTTTACCTGTTATAGCGCCACCTTATGCCCTGATCTTCATGAAACTTTGCATGTCTGTTTAGCATCATGAAAGGTTGTGTGAATTTAAGATGTAGTGCAACGCAAAATGTATGGCTAACACAATAAAACACATCCATGATGGAGAATACAGTCACAAACACACAAACACAGAAATTAAATGGTTAAACTGTTATATTATGTTATGTTCATTAAGCATTACTACACACAAACACACACACATTTTGTTGCACATAAGAGATTTGTGTAATAAATGGTAGGTGACAAAATGTTTAGTTTAAGTCTTGTCTTTTTAAGATTTTATATATCATTTTCAGGTTTCACTGTAATCATAGTCTTGTATTATTGTCAAATATGATATATCTGAATAAATGAAGTGTTAAACTTTGACCAAATGTTATTTGAAATGTTATAACAGCGATTTAGTCTATGCATAAATTGAAATTAATTGAAAACAAGCCATTAAATGCACTGTTGTAGTCTGTTTAATGATGCATGAGTAGTCTTCTACTGCCATCTAGTGGTTAAAGTTGCAGTTACATGGCTTTTTAAAGAGAGATGCATTGTTAGGGGTTCGAGTGCGTAGCGCTGAAACCCTATTGTAATTGTTAGGATTTTTTTTATTATTATTAGGGGTTCGAGCGCGTAGCGCTGAAACCCTATTGTAATTGTTAAGATTTTTAGGGGTTCG
>JAMKFB010000296.1:43435-55994 GCA_036247105.1 Cirrhinus mrigala
CGAAACAACGCCCTATGCCTAGGCTGGTTTTAGCTTGTTTTTAGGCGGATTTTTTTAGCTGAGTCAACTGGTTTTGGCTGGTTTAAACATGTTAATCATGCTAGCAACATGCTAATAACATGCTATTCATGTTAGAAAAATGCTAGCAACTAACTAATCATGCTAGCAACATGTTAGTAACTTGTTAATTATGCTAGCAACATGCTAGTAATGTCCTAATGATGCTAACATGCTAATAATACCATAGAAACCAGCCTGAGTACCCTGGAAACCACATAGCAGTACCCTAGCAACCAAATCATGTAGCCTAGCAACTACATAGCAACACCTTGGAAATCACTATGGGTACCCTAGCAACTGCACACCAACACCCTAGCAACCTCCATGGGTACCATAGCAACCCCATAGCAACAACCATAGGTAACCTAGCAACTGCATAGCAGCACCCTAGCAACCACCATGGGTACCCTAGCAACCACGCGGGTACCCCAGCAACTTCATAGCAACACCCTAGCAACCAACTGAGTACCCTAGCAACTGCATAGCAACACCCTAGCATTCAGCCTGGTACCTTAGAAACACCCTAGCAACCATCCAAGTACCTTAGCAACTGCATATCAACACCCTAGCATCCAGTCTGGTGTCTTAGCAACACCCAAACAACCACCGACTACCCTAGCAACTTCATGGCAACATTCTAGCAACCACCCAGGGACCCTAGCAACTTCATAGCAACAGCAAAGCAACCACCTGAGTACCCTCATAACTGCATAGCAACACCCTAGCAGCCACCATGTGTACCCCAGCAACCACTAGAATATCCTAGCAACTTTATAGCAACACCCTAGCAACCACCCATGTACCCTAGCAACTTTATGGCAACACCCTAGCAACCACCCGGGCACCCTAGCAACTTCATGGCAACACCTTAACAACCACCCGGGTTGTCTAGCAAACTTCGTAGCAACACCCTAGCAACTACCAGAGTATGCTAGCAACTGCATAGCAACACACTAGCATCCAGCCTGGTACCCTAGCAACTGCATAGCAACCACCCCAAGTACCCTAGCAACCGCATAGCAATACCTTAGCAACCACCCCAGGTACCCCAGAAACACCGTAGCAACCACCTTGAGTACCCTAGCCTAGCAACCACCCCAGTTATGCTAGCAATCTTTTTTTCTGTCTGTTCTCCTGATAGACTATATTGGCTTCAAAACATTCAAACTCTAATCTTTAAAACTGTTTTAAGTATTTCCTTCTTTAATTTACCTTTCAACACTGTTCCTTATTTAATGTTACTTCATAATGAATTTAATCAATGTTAACAAGTACAATTTAATGCTACACATTTTTAGATATCTGTGTAAAATATGTCTGACTGTGTGAATATGTGTAGTTCATGCAGTGATATTTGTGTATATGACAGACCTATAGGTTTGGATGTTTTGTTAATGACATTTATCAGGCTACTGCAAAATAATTGTCTGACATCTTGTGCTTTGTGATTATCAAGATTGAGTGAATGTAGACTGTAGTTCTCGTGGATGAAGGGCCCAGGAGCCCCTTACAGTGTTAATGTGACCCTGATGTTTGTCCTAATAATGCTTTATTTGATCAGGACGGGCGTCTGATAGCACTTCCGGCGAATCCTCATACACTGATTGATCCAGTTATTTCTGTCTCCTCTGCTCGTCTCATCACGTCTCGCTGTGTGGACGAACTTCATCACGAGATCCGCTGCGATACTTCAGGAGTAAATGCTTTCTCTCTCAGCATCACGTTTATGAACATTATAATATAACAAGCTGCCCTAATGAATCTTTCTTTCATCACAGTTCTGGACACCATCTTCAGAGGTGAGAGAAACACTTCAGTAAAACTGATATAAAACTCTGTGAATCTTCTGTGACTCTTGTGAATCAGCGACTCCAAACTCAGGTGAGTTTCAGCTGATAAACGTCTGATTATTCACTAATAAAACACTGCACATCTGATTCACACTCAATACACTTTCAATCGTTTCTCTCATATTGACTCATATTTGTGGTCATTGCGTTTTTAAAGATCTCGTAAATGAAGTGACTTCAGATATCCAACATTCAGGTAAACCTGTATGCTTTTGCATTTCAATATTTATCTTTTTTTTTTATTATTGATCAGCTGTTTTCATCAATTTATGTATTCATTCATTGTTGAATTTATTATCTGTCACATGTACAGATCAGCTGTGGTGGATTTCTGCTCTTCCCATTGTCATTGTTCTTCTGGTTTTGATCTGTTTCTTGCTGCGTAAACAGATTTTCAGGTGAGGGCTTCATCTTTTTAAAATCAAATCATCAGTCATGAAAATCAAATTATGATTGTTAGAAACCAGGACTGACTTATAAGTGATATGATAATTTATGATTTGACCTCTTCAACAGACTGACTATCTGTCATAAAGTCACATTTAATGATAATATCAGTGGTCTGAACCTTAATATCACTGAATAAATATTATAATATTTACTAATAAGTGTCTGTCTGTTTTCAGGTGTTTTCCGAAGGCAGTCCAGTCTGTCGTCCAGCGTGATGATGATGATGATGATGATTCAGAAAACGGGTGAGTGAATCAAACTGGCAGAAAGAAAAGCTTGAAGTGAGTTTGACTGAATCATATGATGGATGATGTCTGAATCTTCAGCTCAGACTGTATTAATTAAAGCTTTATCTGCTGAAACTGAATGTGGTTTTCTCAGGAATCCTGAATGTGATGAAGGTCAGATCTGATGCACCAACACCAACATGGTGACGCATGACACTGAAGTAATGCAATAAACATTCATTTAACAACATGGATACAACAAACTACCGACACCCGTTTCCGCCACTATTAAAAAAAAAAAAAAAAAAAAAAACCTCGACCTCCTAGACTTCGGGAGGATTTCTTCATCCAATAGTCCGATTAAAAAAAAAAGAAGAATAATATATATATATATATATATATATATATATATATATATATATATATATATATATATATATATATATAACAGTTTAATCCGGGCTTCGGTAGTTTGTTGCATTCATGCTGTTAAATTGATGTTTATGGCATTACTTCAGCATGTTACCATGATGGTATTTAGTATTTACTGTACTACTTCTACATACGAGCATTTCCTCCTCGACTTGTGGAAAAGTTGCATGTGATGTTGTTGTTTGTTTGTTTTTTGTTTTGTTTCCTCACATAGGTTAATGCATCTCACGCGTGGCACTGAACACACTTAACACAATTATTGAGATTACGATTCTAAATATAACAGTTTGACCGTAGGAATGGGGAAAATGTAAAAAAAAAAAAAAAAAAAACAACAACAACAACAACAAATATATATATATATATATATATATATATATATATATATATATATATAATATATATATATATATATATATATATATATATTAAGGCGATATATTTTGACTCTGTAAACTCCATGTAATTCAAGCAATAGCATACTGTGCTTCCCTTACGTTATTACGTATTTAAGCGACAATGTCCACAGTGTGTTAACATAAAATTAACATCGGTAAACTATAGAAAGTGATCATTATAAGCAAGGCTGAGTTTTGAACAAGTGCGTGTGGGTGTTTCTATTCCAGTGGGGACTTAAACCTGAATGCACACAGACTTATGATTTGTGTCACCATGTAAAAAAGCTTATAAATAATGCAAATGTATTTATTTATGTATTTATTTAAAAGTAAAAAAAAAAAAGCACAAAGTTTTTGGGTTTAGGTGGGTTATTGTGGGCGATAGAAAATACCGTTTGTTCAGTAGAAAAACCATTACACCTATGGAGAGTCCTCACCCCACAAGGATAGCAAACCAGACGAGTGTGCGTGTGAGTGTGAGTGCGTGTGGCCTATTTATACATCGAATATGCCAACACTGCAAAACGGTTCTTATCATAAACGCTGAGTAAGAGTGAAAGTGAAAGTAATCTTTTCCCTCCCATGTTCCGCGAAGAGCGCTAGTTTGGTGCCCTAAAGCGATAGGAAAGTAAATGAAGTCGGTGGAAAGACATAGATTGGATTTGTAAAAATCAGAATAAACAAAATATAGATAATTATTGCAGTACCAGACAGGGAAAGAGTGGGAATAGGGACGTGTAATGTCTTCTTTAAAACAGGAAGCACGGTTGCTTTAATTAATACATTTTTGTGAGGGACATTTTACTAATATATATATATGATATCGTTGTGTTGTTTGCACTGTCAGCAGACATTGAGGGAAACACGATATTTTGATATGTATTAAATATCTTTAAACGTCCAAAGATTTTAATCCAGTGACACAAACTACTAGACTTTTTGTTAAATGTTGCCATTTTGATTTTTAATTTAAATTATTTTGAAAATATAATGTAGGCATACGTGATAGACATTTCATTGTGGAATCGGAGGAGAAAAGAAACATGCTCTTTGTAAATACGTACTTTAACTGAATTACAGTAAATTCCGGTTATTTTTCTTTTCTTTCTTTTTTTTTTTTATGCAGCTTTTCTCCCTGACAAAGATCAGGGGAAAATCATACCTACACACAATCATGTAAATCATACCCATACACACACTATTATACAAAAATAATATTTCTTAAATAATTATTGTTTAATTTTAATCTATTTTAACGCGGCTACAAAACAATTTTAACATCTCAGTTAACAAAAATAAATAAAATGTGGTTTTGCATAAGTCTTGAGTTTGATTGGCAGCTGTGTTTAATAATCCAGGATGTGCCATGCATGACGCGCCTGTGACTTCGCGTGTTCGCCCACTCACCCTATAATGTGCAGTTGTGTTAGGAAATGTTTCAGAAAACAGCAACCATTTATAATTCTGTAAAAAGGGCTTTCAAAAAGGACTTTAAAAGACTCGCACTGAGCAGGGGGAAAGAAGCCGTCCATCAGCCCGCAAATAACGGTAAGACTTTTTTTAGTTTTAAGCGCAGGCTGATCCGGTTCATTCTGTAAGACCGGGAACAGTCAGGCCGTTTATGAATGTGTTTTCAGTCGGTGTTTAAAGTCGTTAGTGTGCAGTGTCTAAAGAATTTAAGACCAGCTGTTGCCAGTCGTCCTCACAAAGACTGTTTTTATAAATTTTGTGACAGACGCCGTCAACTAACTGAACGTGTCCCAAAATGTAGGTATTTTAATTTAAATAACGAATTAACAAAAAGAAAAAAAAAAAAAATCCCACAGATGACATTTCTGAATATTTTTTATGCACTTATATAATGTGAGGAAATATGATGAGGAAATACAGTGCCTTGGATAGGCTACATTTACTGTAGAATGATGAAATGAAAATACAAATAAAATTTTAAATGACTTCTGTTTCAGAATAAATAAAGAAGTATTTCATTTAGTTTAGTATTTTAAATTAGGTAAAAAAGAAATGAAAATGATATGACACTAGGACACATAGATCATCAGATCATAAAAAAATCCGTAGCGCTCTTCACACACAAACATCATTCAAGAAGAGAAACAAAAAATGTCGTTCCAAATATGAAGACAAAAGAAGATATTCTGAAGTGTTTCTTAAGACTAATATTAGGGAGATAACAAAATAGCCTATTTTTTGTTTTCTAATGTTTTATCGTTTTTATTGATCAGCTGTTTGCACTGTTTGTTGAAGTCAGTTGCTCAGATGATTTTATTGTATTGTAGTTTGTTTAGATAAATGGATTTTATGTCGTATCACTTGTATAGATCAGCTGAGGTGGATTTTGGCTCTTTTCAAGTTTTTTTGGCTCCAGTTCAGTGGGCGGGGCCAAGGAATCGCAAAGGCGGGTATGTTTGCCTGGAAACAGACCCTGTTCGTTTCGTTTAAATAAACATCACTCTCCAAAGCAGAACTTCGTGGTTTCTTCTGCCTTTTCATAATCAGCAAAATATCAAGGGACTTTCCGTTGACATCTGAGAGTGAGAACGTCGTGCGTGTGAGACACTAACCACGTTTCCTGCAGTGGAAACTTTTTTTTTATTTATTTTTTATTTTTTATTTTTAAATAACTCTGAGATAGCTCAAGAGCAAAAAATTACATTATTATATATACACAGGGGTGGATCTAGAAAATAATTTTTAGCGTGGCAAAGGGGTGGCATGGGGTCTTTGAGGGGTGGCAACACCAAAGAAAGCCCCCATGTGTAGTTTTTGCGGATTTATAGTCTGACATACACAGTTGTGTTCACAAATATTGCATTACCATTAAGTAATCATCTATACTGTTTAAAATGAAAAATAAATAACAACATTTCAGTGTCCATCATGGCACCAAGTCAATAAACAATATATAAAAAAATGTTAACAGGTTATACAGTAAATGTTTCTGAGCTTGTATCACTAAAGATGACATGCGATTCTATTAAATTATTTAGATGGTATAAATCACGTTTTAGTGCAAGTTAAAGATGTTAATGTCGATGATTTAATGTTAATTTCCTAACATTAGAAAGAAATATTATAATATCAAAGCAATGAAACTGGATCAGTTTTGGAAACCATGTTTGATTTTCTGTTATTAACAGAAGTGGGAATGTCTGTAATCATTCATAACACACTATCAACCGTATAATCTAGCAAAGCCCCAGCAACTGCATAGCAAGAGCCTAGCAGCCACCCAGAATATCCTAGCAACCAACTAGCAACACTTTAGCAAACATCTAGAACATCTAACTGACCAAACTATTTATGTTTTTAAACAAATCTTAAGACAAGCCAGTATAAATATGTCTTTCAAACGTTTCAATCTAGTTATTACAGATCTTAAATGATTACACACAATTCAAATACAACGACTCTCCTGCCCAGTGAACACTCATGAGATCAATAACACTAACCAAAAAGTCTTATTAGGAATTAATTTGCAACTCAATGTCTAATACAGTATACAACATAAATTAAATTACAGATTGCTAATTCAGCAATTAACTTTTGGGAAAAAAATATTTTCATTTTACTACTGTAAAGTAATCTTGCAGCAGATGAAAAGCACTAGAAAAGTTCAAATAACAAAGAACTGTATATGTTGTTGGATGCAGAGATTCTGACTGTCATCAGTTTTGCTACTTAATGTTTATCTTACTTAAATTCAACTTTTTGAGAAATGTGTCTTTGTTTTTAGCACTGAATGAATGGCTTGGGAATATAAGCCAACTAACATCAGTTACATCGTGTTAACAATCGAGAAAACTGCAATACGACCAGATGCTTACCTAACTCTGCTATTAGTTTCCGTGATCGGCATCTTCTTATTGATTTCATGCTATTATTGTTTCGTCGGATACGGCAAAAAGGCCTATATCCATGATGAACGTGGAGCGAGCGGTCAGAGAATCGAATCACCAAACAATTACGCGATAAATCTCAGACATATCCGGACGGGATTAGATTTCTCAGAGGACTTCTGAGTTAGCCGAGAAGCAGTAATTATCTGATTCACGAACAAATGTAAAACAATTAGTTAGTGAACTGGGCCGCGCTTTGTGTTTTTGACTCAAAAAGAACCGGTTCATGAGAGTCATTTGTAAATGAAGTCGAATACACTGGGCGCGCTGGGCGCGCTGCGTGCGCGTGCAACTATCGTGCACATTTTATTGAAAGACGTGTTTTTTTGCCATTATTTTGCGTTACGCTGTCATCGCTGCGGCTGAAAAGTAGCACATGAAACACTGCTCACATTTATTCTGTGATAATTCTGGGGTGGCACAGCATTTTCTTAGGGTACCCCGGTAGATCCGCCCCTGATATTGTATACATTATAATTAATTATTTAACGTGTCATCCTTTGAGTGGAACATGGTACAGTAACTAACAATGCAATAGCTCATTCAGTTTAATTCACATTTATTTGTATAACGCATTTCACAACACAAATTTTCAGAGCAGCTTTACAGAAAATGCAGGTTTTCTGTTGCAAAACCAGAACAGTCTTTATTAGGTAGGGCATCAGAAAGAACAATTGAATCCTACAAATTATGGTATTTACAAATACCAGTATGCATTTAAGCAAACTTTTTGGCATTTTAAAGCACTGCTTTTATTTTGTTATCTGTCTCTTGTTACTTGTTAACCTGTCTGTGCAGTGAAAGTTTCTGTCACCAATCAAACTGATTCTTGTTCTGATTCTGAACAAAACGAGGACATCTTCATTGCTTTAAAATACACACGAAGTTTGCTTAAATGTATATATGGTATTTGTAAATACTATAATTTGTACTAGATTTCAACCGTTATTATTATTATTTTGGTTTGGTAACAGGAATATCATATATATATATATATATATATATATATATATATATATATATATATATATATATATATATATATATATATATATATATAATATGTGTGTGTGTGTGTGTGTAATCTCAGACATGTTTACTGTACCATTTAGAAGATGGACCTACAGTTGAATGGACCATTGTACCTAATTGGAGGCACAATGTCTCAGCTGTCCTTGAAGGTGAGTCAAACGTTTCACTAGGGGCTCATACCGTGTGACTGTCTACCACCATGAAAAGATTCAGACATTTTTACGTTACCATTTTGAATATATGGTCCTATAAATTTGACATGTGTGACAATACAGGTGAACAGGCCAATGCGCTGGTTACCATATTGGATTAGATATGTGTCAGCTATGTTTGAGGGTGCGCTGAATGTTTCAGAAAAGTTTCTTTTAGTTCTGTTTGGTTTTCATGAAAATACATTACATACCATACCTGCTGCATTGTTTTATCTGTGTGGTAATAGGGAAATTATCCTTTCAATCTATAAGTGTTTACATTTACATGAATTACATTTACAGTCATTTTAAACAGATGAATTATTTCTAACATTCACATTAATTTTTTAATGATGAAAAACATCAGCTTCATGCAGTAACTACACAATAGGTGTAATTTTAGAATGTGTTCAGATGTGTACCAAAATTTACAATTTAACAGTATAAGTATACTTTTAGCATGAAGTACTTAAAGTGCTATATTTTTAATGTGAAAGTGCTACTAATAGTATACTTGACTGTACTATTTAATAACACCATAAACATAGTTAAGTATATCATATATAAATGTATAAAAATACATTTAAATGAGTTATTTAATCTATAAAATTATGTGGGCAATACCTTATAAATACATTTTGTATATATTCATTATGTATTATTCTTATATATTTTATATGATAATAATATTTAAAAGTGTATGACAGATGTTCTAGTTGTAAGTTTTAATTGTAGTTTTTTTACAAGTTTTTACAATTGTAAGTTTTAAGTGGTAACTAAATACTTTTTTTTTTTACGGAAAAAGTATGTTAAAAGCACATTTTAGTTCATATTCATGGTGTCACAAAATAGCACAGTTGAGTACACTTGAATATCTTAAGAAGTACTAAAGAATATTATGGAAGTGTTCTGAAATAAAATGTATTTTACTGCACTTTTTTCACCTGGGTAAAAACAATATTTAAAGAATTTCTCATGATTTAACAAGGGAACATCTTGTGGATTTCATAATGATACACAATTTTGATTTACAGTTTTGGCTTCATATGGAAATATAATACACAATTCCAAATTGCTAAATTTATTTAACATGTTTAAATTACAATTATCTTTTAATAAAAAGTTATAATTTTTTATTTTATTTTAGCAGGGTTCTGCCAAATGCTTTTGGCTCTGTGGTTGTCGGTCCAGCTATGCAATTGCAGAGGGCCTAGCAATAGTAAATCCAGGGTAAATGGGTGGGGGTTGTTATTATTATTATGTTAGGGTTAGTGTTATGGGAAGTGTTCCCGGTTCCGGTTGACCTGATTAGTGCAGCCTAACAATCCTTTAATGGATTTGAATTATAGAAATGTGTTGATGTGTTATGTGTAAGCAAGGTTAAAGAGGTGGGTCTTTAATCTAGATTTAAACTGACAGAGTGTGTCTGCGTCCCGAACAGTGTTGGGTAGATTGTTCCAGAGTTTGGGTGCTAAATAAGAAAATGATCTGCCGCCCGCGGTTGATTTAGATATTCTAGGTATTATCAAATTGCCAGAGTTTGAGAACGCAGCGGACGTGAGGGACTATAATGCGATAAGAGCTTGCTCAGGTACTGAGGAGCTAAACCATTCAGGGCTTTATAAGTAATTAGCAAGATTTTAAAATCTATACGATGTTTAATAGGGAGCCAGTGCAGTGTTGACAGAACCGGGCTAATATGATCATACTTTTTGGTTCTAGTAAGAACTCTAGCTGCTGCATTTTGGACCAGCTGGAGTTTGTTTATTCAGCGAGCAGAACAACCACCCAATAAAGCATTACAATAATCTAACCGTGAGGTCATAAATGCATGAATTAATGTTTCAGCATTTGACATTGATAGCATAGGTCGTAGTTTAGATATATTTTTCAGATGGAAAAATGCAGTTTTGCAAATACTAGAGATGTGGTTTTCAAAGGAAAGATTGCCATCAAATAGCACACCTAGGTTCCTAACTGATGATGAAGAATTGTAGTAGTAGTATTGACCAGAACAAAATATACAACAGTAAACAAACATATACAAAAAATATGACAGACAATTGATTACTTGATCAAAAACTGTTATATTCATGAAACATATTAAATTTTTTTTTTTTTTTTTTTTTGATTAACAATGTTCTCCAAACTGGTGCAGTAGTCCTTGGTCTACTGAGGAAAATGAGTGAAATGTGGCTTGGATCCTGACTATTTCTTCTTACGTATGTGAATACGTAAAAATAAATAAATAAATAAATAAAAAGCTGTAAAAGTAAAGTACAATTATTATTATTATTACTATTATTATTATTATTATTATTATTATTATTATTATTATTATTATTATTATTGCTTTCATTGGAATAATACATACATATATCAAAATTATTTAACTTGAATATACTTTTTTCCTTCTAATACAATTTTCCATATCCACCTTGTGTGTACACAATTACAAAACAGATGGAAAAGAGACTCATTTTCCATTGAACAAAAATAGAATAATCAGTATCCAAATTAAATCTCTCCAGTACACTTTAAGATGGATATACAACATGTACAATTTTAAATGTTACCTCTTTTACTTTATTACTTGAACAGTACATTTTACAAATATGCCATGCTTTATTCCAAATTATATTTTTAAATGCATTGGTCCACATTAAGCTTTTATAAGTAGATGTATCACCTGTTAAAACATTCCTAATATATGTAAAAACATGCTGTCTTTAACATATATTTCCTCAGAAGAATCACTTCTCTTACAAAATGCATAACTTGTTGAGGTATGGTGCAAAACACAGTAGCATACTCTTTTGGCGTAACTGGAAAACCAAATTTATCCAAAGATTTTTATAAAAACTTTTATAGAAGAGGGATTTATTTTTATATTTAATATATCTATTATTCGGAAAAAAAAGGGCACAAAAGTTTGTTTGTGAAATGTAGCTAATTTCGCAGGTAGTTTATGCATACAACATGCAACTTTTTTCTTTCAGGAATTTAAATAACCAATTAACCTTGAATGTATTGTTTAAAGTTTCAAAAACAATCCCCCTTTGCTCTTTTATTTACATATAATTTCCTTACTCAAATAGTCATGTCTATTCCTCAATAAAAAAATTAAAAATCTTAAGCTAAAGACACACAGATAAATCTTGATATCCTTTCTGCTTTGCATAGTAAAACCCCACCATTCAAGGATAAATCTCTTTGATGCCACATATTAAATCTTGCCTTAGTTTTGTTCATTATAGGCTGGAAATTGAGCATACTGTGTTCGTTCTCATCTGAGAACACCTAAATATGTAACTACATGTTTAATAGGGATACCGTGTAATTCTGTTCTTTTACAAGTTTTAACTGGAAACAGCACTGATTTATTTATATTAATTTAAGACCTGATACTGAGGAAAACTCTCTCACTACAATGTAGTATTGTCAGCCAGTTGAGACAATTTAAATATGCTTCCAAATACTCTTATACCTCCAAACTCTGCTATGTAGGGCCATCATTTTTGTAACTAATAAAAACAAAAGGGCTACCCTGCTGTATACCTCGATTAATCTCAAATCAACCACTAGTACCCATTGGTAATTTGAATGAAATATTGCATCCATCGTAAATAGTTCTAACAGCCTTTTTTTTTTTTTTTTAATTCTCCAAACCGAAAACGTTAAAAATATATCTAAACATAAAAATCATGACTTACGGTATCAAATGCTTTGTAAAAATCTATGAATAAGATAAAATAATTAGTTGGTATGTAACAATTATAACTGATTACTGATATGTCTCTCAGTCATCAAACCCGATTGTTCTTTCTCAATTATCTCTTCCAGACCTTTCTTTTGCAAAACTGGAGCAAGATGTTTAGCATTTTTCTGAAGGGTAAATTGTCTTCAGTTACCATATGAGCAGAGCTCATTAACATTTAAAGCAACCTCGACCAGAACAGGATGATTTTTGCAGAGCTGATTTTGTCAAGGTAAAAAAGGTGT